>JAATLQ010027922.1:4820-15816 GCA_013421005.1 Heliconius erato x Heliconius himera | reverse complement strand
GAATAAATTGCCTGTCAAATTGAAAAATATTTTAATATATTAGTATATATCGACAATATTACAAATATGAGAAAAAAAAGTAACCTATGTTCATCCGAAGACCCTCAAGTATCTCTGTATGAGTATTTTATTACAATTGAATTAGCGGTTTGGCCCTGATTGCGGCACAGACAGACAGACAGACAGACAGACAGACAGACAGAGTTACTTTCGAATTTATAATATAGGTATGGATTATGAGCTAACGGAATTTGCACTGCATTAAATGAATGGCTGTAAACTAATCTATACTCACATAAAATCAGCTTCACGCTGTATCCCGCACACAGCAGGGTAGGCAGAGGGAACCTAGTGTTAAGACACTCCGTTCCCAACTTTCTGCCGAATTCTGGAGGCATTGCGTGTTGAGTGGCAGAACTCAACGCGGCGCTTAACCTCGACACCAGAGCGAAGAAATGGAAATATAAATTTAAGTAAATATTTCATCTCCTCGAGTGGGGATCGAACCCACAACCAGTCGCCAGCTGCGCCACGACTGGCCTCAACTCTATCTATACTCACATATATACTCACATGATATCTTCAAATGGTATAGTATTGTTATATAGAGTACTAATGTACTCGTAGTATGAATTTCTATAAGCATTGTTAACTAATTTTACAGTATATGTTTATTTGGCAAGAGAACAGTATGTTAGAAGTGGTTTTACCTGACGACTCACTTTCATACTCTGTTTCGCACACGGTTTGATCTGTTGATGATATTATATTGCAAGTACAAATATTAAAGCCTCAATAGTTATAGGTTTGAATCTCGTCCTGGTAAATAATTATATTTAAATTATTTTTTAGTTCTGGTAGACAAAACGCGGAGTTCAATTCTGCGATTCAGAGCGGAGTGTTTTAGTATAAAATTCACTCCAACTAGCCGAAGCGCTATACAGCGTAAAGCTATAATTATTAATGTGTTCAAATAATAGTAAACATGTTAACTTTTTTAAAATATTTTCTTTATTTTTATTATATATAATATGTTATTACATTTAGCTTTATGCTGTATCCTGCAGATGGCAAGGTAGGCACAGGGAACTTTGGAACCTAGGGTTAAGACACCTAGTTAGTAGTAGACACCCCATTAAGATACGTCCGTTCTCCCCTTTTGGCTTAGGGTGTTGAAAGGCAGAAATAAACGCCGTGCTTTGCCTCGTTACTAGAGCGAGGAAATGAAAACATTAAATATTTTATTCCTCCGTATGGAAATCGAACTAACTAACATCGCGTTTACAGCCGCTTGTTTACCTGCGCCACGACGACCACTTAATTTTTTTAAAAATAGAATGAGTTCGATTTAAAAATGGCTATAAAGCCATTGTGCACTTGGTTCTGTTCTGTTGCCACTTAGAAAAAGTTTGTATGTCAAAATATTTCTGTTTTCTTCGGTTCTACGTATCACTAAAAATGGGCACAATATCTAATAACTGAATGGGCACAAAGCATTCATACAAAAATAGGCACAAAATGAAGAAACAAATCTCTCTGGCCCTCTGCCTAACCCAATTAAATCGTAAAATCCATTGACGAAGCACAAAATGAAGATGAAATCGTAACCACATTTTCTACACAACTGCAACAACCACTTCAAAAGTTCCATTTGGCAACTCACCAAAGCGTCAGTGACTAGATCATCAAATAGAGTGTAACCTAAAATCAAAATGAAGAAAAACTCGAACACGACACAGTGCAGCAAAAAAGATCAAAGCACTTGGAGTGCGGAGCTGTTCAAAAGGCGGTCGAATACTCTGGATGTAAGCTCACCGCCCACGCCCGTGACATCGTAGCTTAAGAACTTAAATAAAATTTCTTCTAACTATTATATTTAGTTGCAATATGTTTAGAAATATTGCTGGAATGGTTCTATTTATTTTGTTTCGTCTGGATAAATATATTTTCGAATTATGGTTTTTAGAATTCATGTCAATATTATAATTATTTTGATATTATTATTTTGAATGTCTTGCATTTGCTTGGTGGTATGTTTTTAAGAATTTTATTAAACATTTCATATTTAAATTAATTTAGATTAGTTTCACGCTGTATTCCGCACACAGCAGGGTAGGCAGAGGAAACCTGGTGTTAAGACACTCCGTTCCCCACTTTCCATTGAATTCTGGAGGTTGCGTGTTGAACACAACGCTGCGCTGTGCCGTGACACCAGAGCGAAGAAATAGAAATACAAATGTAAATTAATATTTCATTTCCTCGAGTGGGGATCGAACCCACAACCAGTCGCGTTTACCCACCTCGTTCGCCTGCGCCACGACTGCCTATTTTGTAATTTTAATAACAACGGCATTTGGTTTTGAACAAATGCCGTAATGCCGACGTCAATTATAACCTGGGTATACACAAGTATGAACAGGACCATGAACCAAATATTAAATATGAAAAAAATTGTCTGCAACAAATAAAATTATTATTTATTCAACCTAACAGAAAATTGCATTTTTTTTGGAATTTTCTACCAGTTAGTACCAGTATCTAATATAATTACTATTTTAATTACAGCTTCTTCATATTCTAAAACTAAAATTCTTTATAAAAGTTAATTAAGAAATATTCGCTTTTAAAAGATTTCGCAATATTCTGATCTAATTCTTAAAATTCTGATTCTGATTCTGAATTAATTCTTCTTGTTCTAATACAAAACTTCTTTATAAAAATAAGTAATGTTAGCTATAAAAAGATCTCGCATGTACCACGCGCTGGACGACAAGCCCGGTATCAAAGCGCATAACTCGGTTACCTACCTCGCAATAAAATTTTAAAGTACCCGCGCCAATGAAATATTGCGTTCTACGAGCGACATTTACCAATAATCTACTATACGTTTTGAAATTTTCAAACAGCATATTTCATATGGATCTAATACTTATTTTATATAAATATATATAAATAATAGTTTATTATGGTTTTGCATAGATTTTTATTAAATGCATAAGTGTTGTAGTTTTATTTTATTTATATGTCAAATGTTTTGACGTTTAACGTTTATTTGCTTTGATACTGTATTCCGTATAGGATAGACAGAAAGAATCGAGCACTGTCTCTGTTCCCCACGGCTCGTCCAGTTTTCGAGACATTGGGTGTCAGTGGCTGAACTCAACGCCGGGCTTTGTCTTCTTAACATAGTGCTTGTGAATGGAACCCACAACCATCACGGATATGTATACACACCTGCCAATTGGGTGACGAGTGCGTCTTCTATTTCTATTTTTCATATACTCTTTTTCTTGTTATACAATTTCATAGGAAAATAGACAACTTTAAAATTTAATCTCAAGAAGATGTTGTAAAGGAAATTTAGCTACTTGTTCAGTTTTAGTTTTAGTTAGCTGTTATAATATTACAATGAGAATGATGTTCTTCGCTAAAGATGATATTAAATTTTAAATTAGTTAGAAAATATAATAAAATCAGCTCCACGCTGTATCCCGCACACAGCAGGACACTCCGTTCCCCACTTTCTGCCGATTTCTGGAGGCATTACGTGTTGAGTGGCAGAACTCAACGCCGCGCTTAACCTCGACACCAGAGCGAAGAAATGGAAATATAAATTTAAGTAAATATTTCATCTCCTCGAGTGGGGATCGAACCCACAACCAGTCGGTTTTACAGTCACACCTCGTGCCGCTGCGCCACGACCGGCCTCAAAAAAAACAATTAGATTTACAATTAGAAAATATAATAGTAACTGAAAATGCCTATAGATATATACATTTTGTATGAGACTGTACTTAATATAAGTAACTAATAACAAAAACTGGTTACCGAAAAAATAATTGCAGATAAAAATAAAAGTATTATTTATTATGTTTATATATATAAAAAAAAACCATTACTGCGAATCGAAGGGACGTACAATTTACAAAAGACTAGCGACCCGCTCGCGTCTTCGCCCGCCTGAACAGCCTTCCTCAGTAGATGGAACTATCCATCCATCCACACAAAACGGTTTTTTAATCGAACCTACTAGCTCCTGAGATTTATAATATTAAAATAGAAATTATTAGGTATTGTAGGTCGGCTCGGCTGTCGCACCCGCCGTCCACTGCCCTGTCAGTCAGTCACAGGACGCACGACGCGATGATCTAAAATATTTAAAAAATTATATCTCAACAAAATTTACATCAATGTTTTTTTTTTAAATAAACACACATTTTCTGCTTTTAAATTTGAAAAACACAAATTAATTTAAATTATTTACACGTATTATTTTACATATTAAGTTATACGGGGATGTCGTTTTTTTGCACTTTTTCACAATTTATGTAAACAATGTGCAGACTCCAAACGCTAATTAATTAAATCAACTGTCAATACAAGATGGGTGAAAAAACTATAAAGATAAATGAATGCGTTATATACAAATGTTTGTGTCATTTTTGAATATTTTTATTAATTCCTAGAATCCTTAATAATAATTAAATTAAAATTTATATTAAGAATAATTAAATTAAATTCTGAAATCTTCGGGACTGGAATACACCCGGGATCAAATTTCCAACTTGTATAGTCAATTTGTATGAAAAAAGCTACAAAATGGCAATGGCTACCATAATTTGTTGTGTGTTATAGCTATGCTTTAATATTTTTTTTATTTTTTTTCATCTCACATTAAACTTCGTCTCACTTTTTGCAAATTTTTATAATTCTAACGGGCGTACTTTATAAGTTTTGAATCTTCAGCAATAACGAAGCATGTACGATCGTATAATTTGATTGCGTTCCGAAAAAATACAGTAAAAAATATTGACAATTGATTTATTTCTGATAAAAAAATAAATAAATTAAATTAGCTTCACGCTATATCCCGCACACAGCAGGGTAGGCAGAGGGAACCTAGTGTTAAGACACTCCGTTCCCCACTTTCTGCCGAATTCTGGAGGCATTGCGTGTTGAGTGGCAGAACTCAACGCCGCGCTTAACCTTGACACCAGAGCGAAGAAATGGAAATATAAATTTAAGTAAATATTTCAACTCCTCCACAACCAGTCGGTTTTGCAGTCACACCTCGTGCCGCTGCGCCACGACCTGCCTCTTATTTCTGATATAAAGGAATATTTTTTGGAATATAATAAAGTGTAATGAGATCCATTGGTTAGCATCTGCAAGACGGCGCCCTCGCGAGCTAGATAGCCGACCGGAAAGGAGCACAGATGGGACCCAATAAGCAGGATAGAAGTCAAATCACAAAAATATAATAAATTCCTCAATCAGTTAATATACGCAAGATGCGACTTTAATTATTATTATTGAGAGAATAATTTTATTTAATGCTAGCTATTTCACACTTTCTAAAATGCCTAAAATTAACTTTTGAAGTATCCATCACAAAAACTAATATAAAAATTCAAATGCAAATTCAAAATATTCTTTATTCAAATAAACTCTAATAAGCACTTTTGAATCGTCAAATGAATATATAACAAAAAAAAAAGCTACCACCGGTTCGGAAGGCAGTTCTGCTGAGAAGAGCCGGCAAGAAACTCAACAGTTGCTCTTTTCAAAGTCAATGGTATTATTACATTATCTGGCAGCTACACACTCAATAGACATTAATTCCATACATGTTTATCCTCTAAATATTCTTGAACAGTGTAATAAGCTTTACTTGTTAATATTTTTTAGTATTTAAAAGGGGAACACAGCATAAAATTAGTTATTTTCTACAGAGATGAGGAGACTATAAGGACATTACGAAACCAACTCTAACTGCACCACAAGATACATGGTCGCCTACCTTCTAAAAATTTAAACGTAGCGGGATTTCAATTCGCACCTCTTGGAATCCGTCCAAGCGCTCGCACCAATTAAGCCATACGTTACGTTACATACGAGCTACGTCGAATTTTTATATGATTGTTACAACTTATTGTTGTTAGCATCTCTGTGGGGAGAGTTTTACAAATTTCTACTACCCCAAGATAATTGCTTAGAATTATCATTTGGCGAGAGAGAATGCTGTCTATTAAATATTTTTTACAATTTTAAACTGTTTTTTCATACTTAGAAAAGAAAAATGCTTTTTAGAAAACATAATAATTTAAACGTAGCGGTAATCGAACCCGCGCCTCTTGGTAACTAGCATCTTTGTAGGGAGATTTTGAGCTAGAATAAATAAGTTGTAACAAGAGTAAAAAAAATCGATGTAGCTCGATGACAGAATTAATGAGAGCTCTTGGACGATTTCAAAGAGGCTCGGGTTCAAATTCCGCTACGTTCTAATTTTTAAATGTTTTCTAAAAAGTATTCTTCTTTTCTAAGTGTAATGTGAGTGTGTGTGTAAGTGTTTAAAATTATAAGCAAATGTTAGGTACATATATAATCGTGTAACACGTATAAGTCTATTGTATTTCTGTATACAGAGTGAAGCCACAATTTTAGCTACTCTATAAAAGCTTAATACAATTAAAACACAAGCCAAAAATAAAAAAAGAGACTTTTTGAAACAAAGTAATTAATAAAAAGAGAGTATGGGCTGCAAAGTTTAAAGTTGCTTAATTAACCTATAGTAGTATTTTTATAGTAGTAAGTGTACGTTATTGATATTTATTCGTAACTGCGTCATAAAAAAAAAACTACGTCTAAACTGTTGAGGTATCTTGATTAATTTCTTTAGGTATGGGTTTGAAATATTTTCCCCTATACGCTGTTCTAGTAAAAGGAGCGCAAAAGTTAAAGGTGGGTAAGTTCTTGAGACCAGCTGTAAGTAAATAAAATATCTACTTAAATTTGCTGTATAGTAATAGTAAGTTTTGTTTGGCTAAGCCCATTAATTTATAGTTACGTACTGTCAATAGCGTTTGAAAATTCTGATGACGATCAATCCTGTACTAATTGGTTGATTTTAATAGTGACCGGTGGCGGTAAACGTTTTAAGGAAAAAGAGTATATATTGATTGGAATTGTGAATATTCATTTAATTTTTTAAAGTGATTATTAATTAAAATCATTCAAAATTAGACAGAAAGTAAGCTGAGATAAAGAAACAATCTTATAAACATTGTATTTAAAAAGGCCGAAGCTGGAAAACATACCATTGTAACCAACATCGGCGATGATTTCCGTCTCTCAATTTCATACACACGCAGAGTCGTCAGAATTCGGCAGAAAATGGAGAACGGAGTGATTTAAAACTAACCCTCTACGTACACAGCTGTACGGGGTTCAACGCGAAGCTGAAAAAAAAACGGTAACATTGACAGCCGCGTCGTGGCGCATTCGGACAGCGCGGAGTCTAACTGTAGACGTGTTGCTTATTTGTAGACAAGCCTTGGCGTTGAGTTTTGCTACGCAATATACGGAGGAAAGTGAAAAATATTTTTTCAGTGAACTTTTGAGATATATTATAAGAAAAAACAGTTTCGATTAAATGTAGGTAAGTTGAAATCCAAATTGATTTACACTCATTTTATTTAAAAGCTTAATTTAAAGCTATTCCCGATAATCTCCATATTAAAGTAGACGGAATAAATACATGTTTTCTGTTCGAATGAATACTACGATTAAGAGACGTGTATTTGTATTATAATTTTTATGTTAATTGATTAAAAAAATATTATATACTAGAGGGAGTGCGCGGCTTCGCCCGCTTATTAGGAGTGAATTCTAAATAAACCACGAAACACGTGTTCAATAAAATATTTTAACAGTCTGAATTTAATTTTTTATAGAAATCGGTGGCAATTTAAAGATTTTTCCATATAAAATTTCAACCCCTTATTTGAACCCTTAGGGGGTGAATTCTTAAAAACCATGAAACACGTGTTCAATGAAATATTTTTAAGAGTCTGAATTTCAAATTTTATAAAAATCAGTACAGATTACATTTTTTTTCCATACAAACTTTCAACCCCTATTTCATCACTTTAGGGTTAAAAATTTTCAAATTCCCTTCTTAGTGGATGTCCAGATTATGAAAATAAACATCTGCCCAAATTTCACGTTTCTACCATCAGCGGTTACGGCTCTGCGTGCGTCTTACCTCAGTCAGTCAGCACAAGTCCTTTTATATATATAGATAAGCAAAAAAACTGACTTCATAAAAAAACTAAAAAGAAATAAAAGGCCAATAGCTTAGAATTATGTGAAGTTGTATTAAAGAGCTGAAGGATAAGTCCCGAGATTTCCATAAAGTAAAAAAAAATTGAACTTTTTTGCCAAACAAATATTTTAAATATTAACTAAAAAATATTATGTACAAAAATAAAAAGGGTTGTCAGTACTCATGACCCTGCCAGGACTCGAACCTGGAACCTTTCTGTTTAGAACAGAAGCGCTACCAATTGCGCCACAGAGCCCTACGACTGAAAGGGATTAAAACATCAATACATGCTGCCGTTTTACTATATTTTAAATTTTATTGTTCCTAAAATAAAAAAGATAGCTATTTTAAAATATTTTGGGGGTAAATATTTATTATATTTAATAGCGTCTGATTAGGGATTTAGTTACATGCAATGTTATGTATACCACTAATCTGACAATATGAGAGTGACGTTTGAGTGACGACGAGAGGGCTACAAAGTTATAAAAAAAAAAAACAATATCTCGATATCGTCGAGCGTGCCTAATTTTTTTTATTTAAAAAGAAATAATTATGGCAAGGCAAAGCTTATGAAAAATATATAATCTAACGAATTCCACAAGACGAAGTAATAAAAATTGATCCATAAAGTTTAATGCAGCTACGGCGGTTGGGGAGGGAAGAAGGTACTCTGTCCCAGAAGAAATGCAAGCACTACCTGGCTGCTTGAGAGATATACTACTGTCAGTGTTTCTATTTCTCTCTGAATCTTTCTCTATCTATTACTCTCCCACTCATCGATGAATATGTTAAAAAAAATACTCAAACAACAAATTATATTCTTCTTATAAACTCTAACTCTACTCTTTTATTTACATGATATTTCTTGAGCTTTTCTCACTGTAAATCTCGATTTAGCTTTATTGGCTATCCTACAACTAAAAGTAGAACTATATAACTATATAGTAGCCCGCATACAGCAGAGTAGCCTGCCTACCTGCCTAATCTGCTATATGCGGGATACAATTCGAAGATGATTTTACTTTTTAATAAAGGTAAGCTACCAAAAAAAAAAAAAAAAAATTGAAGTTAGTTATTAACTAACAAAAAATATATTATATTAAATGCCCACAGGTAGTATATATACGTAAGTACTCATGACCCCGTCACGATTCGAAGCCGGGACCTTTCAGCAGTTGGCAAAAATATTTAAAAGACTACAAAGTAATTTTATAAGGTTTACATTTTTTACTACTAAATATTACATTCCATGCAATAATATTTTGTTAGTTAAGTAAACGTTCAATATTGTACTGTTTGGATTCGTTTCAGATTCACTTTATTACTCCTCTTTGTAAATACTAGCAAAACATAGATATTTTTTTTAATATTTCAAAGTACTGTTTGCATACTACGGATATAAATACTAAACATTCGTGTAAAATGTTGAACGTAGGAAGATTTGACGTAGAAATTGTTGAAGTTTATGAATGATAAAATTTTTATTTTCTTAGCTTCACGCCGTATCCCGTATATAGTAGAGTGGGCAGAGATAATCTGGGAACCTAGTGTCTAGACAGTCTGTTCCTAATAGTCCTATTAGGAACATTAGGAACAGACTGTCGTAAGTGTGGAACTTTCCGCTGAATTCTGGAAGCATTGCGTGTTTAGTGGCCGCGCGATGCGCTTTGCTCGACACTAGAGCGACATGAAACTATTACATACATATTTTATTTCCTCTAGTTGGAATAGAATCTTCTACCTATTGCGTTTACAGTCACACCCCTGTGCCTCTGCTCCACGTCTGGCCTCTGTTTTTATTGCTTGATTATTATCTTTCATGGTCGTTGTCTATTCTACGTCACTCTTATAAAGAATCAATTGTAATATAAGTACTTACTCGGTAAGCGTCATTAAGCTTTTTACGCTGTTTCCTGCATATAGGAGGGCAGCAAAAGTGGGTAATTCATTCCTCCTAGTGGGAATCGAACTAATTGATTGATATTTTAACAATGTCTCTTGGGATGACTTATTTAAATTTAATATTTACGAGATGGTTATGGAAGACATAAGTGCTTTGTTTGTTAAAACTGCAGAGAAATTTTCAAAAGCACAGATAATATTTTGATTAGAGCTAGTTAGACCATTTTTAATTTAATTCATAATTGTGATCCTTAGCCTCTTCATATTTTATTTTGCTCTATGTTATTTTATTTTTATTTAGTTACTTCTATTTAATCAGAGCGGTGGAGGTTGCTAGTAAAAGCTATAAATTGTAATTCTGTTATCTGTGCTTTCCCCATATATGAAATATCATTTTATTATTACGCTGCTGCTATCAAAAGGGACCGTATTATATTAAACTAATTGCCTGTTCCAGTTTCACTAACTATCGATATCGACTATTCAATAGAATATATGATGATATTTTTACTTTATTGAAATAGAAATAGAATTAGTTTCAATAATTTAGGTTTATACAGCCAAAATTCTTGCCTAGTTGTCAATAAATTTACAACGTCTAGATATAATAAATTTTTCTTTTATATACCTAATTATATATAAATCACAAAGCTCTCATTCCCTGCTCTTTTTCTATTTTTATTTATGAATTACTTTATAAAGGTTAAAAAAAAAAATAGATAATATATAATATATTATCTATAAAAATTAAAATTAGCTTCACGCTGTATCCCGCACACAGCAGGGTAGGCAGAGGGAACCTAGTGTTAAGACACTCCGTTCCCCACTTTCTGCCGAATTCTGGAGGCATTGCGTGTTGAGTGGCAGAACTCAACGCCGCGCTTAACCTCGATACCAGAGCGAAGAAATGGAAATATAAATTTAAGTAAATATTTCATCTCCTCGAGTGGGGATCGAACCCACAACCAGTCGGTTTTGCAGTCACAC
>JAATLQ010027909.1:0-42473 GCA_013421005.1 Heliconius erato x Heliconius himera | reverse complement strand
TCTGGTACGGTCAGCAAATAAATGCCAATGAATTTTAAAATTTAATTTTATCAATTGAATGTAACATTTTGTTACTTTATTAAATAAAAGAATAAGTCGTGGACAAGAAGATGTGGTAGATTTATTATCATAAGGCAGTCGTAGTACAGCGTAATAGCGTCTGAGTGTTAATGTGAGGGGTGCGGTATCGATTCCTATTTTTAATATTTATATTTTCTCGTTTTGGTAAGAAGACAAAGCGCGGCATGGAATTCCATTGAAAATGGGGTAGAATAGAGTTCATTAGAATTAGGTTTTTTCTTTCTACTCTGCTTTATTTTAAAAAATAAACAAAAAATCAGCTTCACGCTGTATCCCGCACACAGCAGGGTAGGCAGAGGTAACCTAGTGTAAAGATACTCCGTTCCTCACATTCTGCTGAATTCTGGAGGCATTGCGTGTTGAGTACTAGAACTCAAGATACCAGAGCGAATAAATAGAAATATAAATATAAATAAATATTTCATCTTCTCGAGTGGGGATTGAACCCCTTCCCGCCCCTGCGCCAAGATTGGCCACAATCTTTATTCAATTTAAAGCGTACAGCCAAAAAATTGGATAGATAGACAGACATACCACTCTGTGCTTTATTTGATAAAATTCATCAAAATTTATATCTGAAATATTTGTTGACTCATCACTCATCAATAAAAACCTAACTAACATACATAGCTAAAGAGGGAAGGGGAGAGAGAGAACCTAGTGTTAAGACACTCCGTTCCCCACCGGAGTTCGTTCCTAGTGTTCTATATAGACCAATAAGTTATTTAGAACTTTTATATATATATACTCTCTATCTACAAAAAACTTACAAACAAAACTAAGAAATAAGACTATATCAAAAACAACATGTATATGTACCTCCCAACGAATATAGCCTAAGGCATTTTCTAATATAAAATCTTATTATCTTACTGCCTTTGTAAATATTGTTATTCGTATAACGACATGCTTGTATTGCTTCTTAAACGTATTATTTTCATTATATTCGTATAGTGTGTAATAAAACAATTTAATATACTATTCTTAGATTCTTTACAGGTTTTGTACCTAGTATTTTTCATAAGTAGTTTCTTTACCATTATTTTTTTTCTTCGAGATATCAACTTTGTTAGCTTTGTGAAATATTTAGCAGGGTAGGCATACACTTACAGGGACTTAGCGGTAAGACACTCCGTTTTCCAGCTTCCGCCCAATTTTTCAGGTATTGCGTATTCACAAAACTCAGTTTGGATTCCATAGTTTTTCAAATATTTTTAGTACGAATGAAAAAACCTTGTTATATATATTTTTTATTAACTTTAAAGTATAAAAGAAAAATACACAAACATTTTGTATGCAGACCGTACAAGAATCTTGGCATTATCTAGTGAATCTCGAAGGGCACACATTAGCCAACCCTTACACAATACGCCTATATATGACTGAAAACCTCATTGTTATGGGCCCAGCAAGTTTTGTATTGTTTAGATTTTACAAGACATTTGACCCAAATGTAAATTAAATTCAGTAGAAAATGAAGGATCTTAACACCAGGTTCTCTTTCCCCTGATATATGCGGGATAAAGCGTGAAAGTTACTAGTCGAGAGAAGATACTTAGACATAGGAACTTCGTTAAAAGTAAATATCACAAAAATATCTGAATATTTCTAAATTTCTAATAATAATCCACATGATATATTATTATCTTATTCAGGCCAGTCGTGGCTCAGGAGCACAAGCGTGTGACTGTAAAAGCAACAGGTTGTGGGCTTACCATCCGGAGAAATAAGATAATTAATATTTTTATTTCCTCGCTCTGGTACCGAGGCAAAGCGCGGCGTGCGATCTGCCACTCAACAGAGTGAGAGTGCCTTCAGAGTTCAGAGGAAAGTGGAAAATGCAAGTGTCTTAATCGGAATGGAGTGTTTCAACACTAAGTTCTCAGGTTCACTCTGCGTACTCTGTTATATTCGGGATACAGCATGAAGCTATAAGAAACCGGCCAAGACCAAGTCAGACTCGCACACCTAGGGTTCCGTGCTAGTTTTAAGATTGTGTGATAGTACAAGTTAAAAAAAGTTTAAAGGAATCACTAATATAAGTTGGTAATTAACTATTTCTGTAAAATAGCCATCAGTTTTCACTTTCCAGATTTTTTCCAGTATGTGTCCACGACAAGTACCCATGTTAGTAGTTTTGATTATGCAATCATCTTCATACAAAATGCAGTAAAAACTATGCATGAATGCTCGTATCTTTTATTACAGTAACTTAGAAGTTTGATTTTTTCAATGCTCCAAGGGACCGTAGATTTTAATATTTTATATTAATTTAAGCTTGATACCTCCACCTGATCTCGAGATGAAAGATCTTGACAGACAGACAACAAAGTGATCCTATAAGGGTTCTGTTACCTTTTGTGAACACAGAACCCTAAAAAAATGGCACGGCCCGCAATGGTTGTAGATTCAAGTCCAACACGCTTAGATGAAACAAAACGCGGCGTTGAGTTCCGTCCCTCAAGGCTCTCACACACTATATTCACGAAATGGTCATTGAACCACCACCTGCTATGATTTTATCTCTCTTATTCTAAGAAAAAGTTTATTATGAAATAGTATTATTTCTTAGAATCTGAAGGATTAATACCGGATATAGTGTTCTAATACGCTATCTTAACAAGTAGCCGGTTACCATGGCAATGAAAATATTATTTCTAAGAAATATTTCTAAGAAAGACTTAGAGGCCGAAGTCCCTCGTAGCGCAGTTGCGCGGCGTCTGACTGTAAATTGTAATTTTAATCCTCCACTATCTATATTTTTTTAGCAATAGCAACGTATACCGGGAAACTAGTGTTAAAACACTCCGTTTCAAAAAAAAAATATTAAAATTTGTTGTGTTTTAGCTTAACACATTGTGGATACAAATCTTCCTACAACCTCATATTATCCTACGGTTTTATATTTTTAAGTTTTATTTTTCGATGTGTTTGAGGCCATAACATCTGACTGTAAACACACAAATCGAACTCACGTCTATTCCCACTCGGGGAATGAATTATTTTTACGCTCTGGTAGTAAGACATAACGTAGCGTTGAGTTCCACTGCGAACTTAGAGAGCAAAGGGAACTTAGTGTCTTAATACTGAGCTCTCTCGATATATCCTACTATATGCAAGATACAACCGGAAGCTATAAAAAAATCTTCATACAAAGTTACCATAAACTTTATCCGCAATCAATACTGGATCTTAAAATTTGACGTCCAAACTCACACTTCTATTCTATTCTATTTTATTCTACATCCACTTCTATACTACACAGCTATTTGACACTACAATCATTTTTCAAGGAACTCGCAGACTTCAGTTTAGCGAGGAAAGGATAAAATTACGAAAATTACAATCCCTTGTAGTTGTACAGGAAGGAAACTGAGGTCGGGTCGAGACGGGACGCTTTGTACGCTAGCGCTAGGGCTAGTACAAGGCTAATTTTTATGTATTTTATTATTAGTTAATTATAGGTTTGTAGGTGAAAATTTGGTTATATATTATTTGCTCACGATATGTCCCCATATAGCAGGGTAGTCAGAGGGAACCAACTGCTAGGATACTCGAAACGGAGTAGCCACACGTAGAAATATTTTGGGATTTGCGTGTTGAGTGGCGGAATTTATCGCCGCGTTTTGTCTAAATATTATTAATTTACAGCGCATAAACCCTATTTGCTTATTTATTTATTTTATTTCGACACCACGTTGTAGAAAAAACATAACTTTAAAACACTCCTTTCCTTCCTTTCCGCTTAATTTTCGACATTTAGACATTGTTAAGTGGTGGTTTAATACCGCTTTGTCTTTTTACCACATATCTCAAAGTGAGAATCAAACCCAAAAACGTCGAGTTTATAATCAGCAGATAGCAAAGTAGGTGCCCCTGTACCACGACGGCTCTTAATTGAATATTATAAATAAAAAATAAAATAATATATAATTTTAAGCCACAACCCTATTGGAAAAGCACTTATTCCACAAAGACCAGGTAACGTATAGTAGACGCACGCGGCGTCACTCGGAAGTTCGCGCTATTTGCCTTATCTCTGGGAAAACTAAAGGGTTTCTTACCTATGTCTTAAATTTTGGTTTATTTTCAAAGACTTATTTGAAGAAATAAATAAATTTTAAGTTTGATATCAAATAATAATACATTGTATCCTGCTCTGCGTTTTCCTCGAACCGCTAAATATTTCCAAAATATTGCTAATGTTGAAAGGCGGAATTTAATGCTGCTTTTTGTGTTTGTACCACAGCGTTTAAAAATAATTCATTCCTGCGAGCGGGGGTCGAACTCTCAACCGTCGCGTAAAGTCGGCTGCTGTACCGCTGTGCCACGACGCTCCATAAAATCATGTTGAATCACACAGTGTTTATAATTGGGTGACAACAAATTTCGTCGTGAACTCAAACTAATAATTTTTATCATTTAAAGATTATAAAGATCATCGTGGCACAGGGACACAACCCTGTAAGCGAAACGATTGTAAGTTCGATTCCCACTTGACGGAATTAACAATTTAATATTTTAGTATGTAGACAACGTGATATTATTTGGTATCTTCGCACTGGTGACGAGGCAAAGCGTTGAGCGTCGCGACGTTGCGTTAAGTTCCGCTACGTATTACGCAATGCCTCATGAATTCGGCGAAAAATGGGAAACGTATCTTAATATGTAACAGAGAGTCTTAACACCGGGTTCCCAAGTTCCCTCTGCTTACCCTGCTATGTGCAGAATACAGTGTGAAGTAAAAAAAAAAACAAGAAAACGTTTCAAATATGAACATTTTAATATGGGAGATCGAACCCGCAAGTATCACAAATATTATTCTTCTTTTTCTATTTATCTGATTGTGTTTCATACAAAAAAATGTTGTTCTAGATTTTGTTAGACAAAAAAAAACACAGTAATCGAACTGACTACCTTTATACACCATATATTATGAATTTAACAGATTTATTGCTATACCCATTGTATCCAATCGTGGCGCTAGGATATAATGGCACATCACACGTCCCGCGGTGACGCTGTCGTTAAAATAATGTCTACCATTTTCTACGCTTCTGTATTATAGTATTTGTAGAAGTGGCATTTAAAATTAAAGTCAAATAATTTTATTCCAAATAAGAAGTATAAAGCTTAATTTTTTTAAGATAAGCGGGACCCAGGAGTATATATATATAACATACATAGAATCCATCCATTAATTTTAGGTATGTTAGGAATTATAGGAGAGTACTAGGAGATGAAAGCTTGAAATAACTTGATAATAGTGTACATAAAAAATTGTAAACGGTGCCATGTACTGCATTTACTATTACTAAAATAAAACGACTAATTTATCTTATTAATTATATCGACTTGCACTAGAAAATATTCTTATATCATATAGTGTATGCGTTTATAGCCTCATGCTTCATACATTTACTTATTGATACCCATATTTTCTGATATTAATAGATAAGCAGTCTCGTTCGCGCCATGTGATTAATATGGAGAGCCTTTCAGGAGATTTTACGTTACGATTTTTCGGACTAGTTAATCTCCTAATGAGTGCGGTTACGGGAGTCCTGAGAAGAGAAGAAGAAGAAGAAGAGAGGTCTTCTAAAATACAGACTAAACAATTTTACAGACCATATGACGTGTTTTAAGTACTGAGATACTCCGTTCGCCGCTTTCATGTCCAGACATTGCGTGATGTATGGCAAAAAAAACATTGTGCTTCTTGTTACCAGAATGAGCAAAGAAATAATTCTACCGAGTGAGAATCAAAGCCACAACATCGCATTTACAGTCAGAGGTTGTTCCGCTGCGCTATGACGGGTTTTTTTCACACAATTCCTTCCATTGTAAATTGAACCTGACATCCGTTATATAGTAAATAATTCGTGTCGTTAATATTTCTTATAGGTTTTATTCTGATTAAATTACTAAAAATTTTGACGAAAAGCTGGTCTATCCATTTTGAAGTCTGTGGGTGTCTCACAAGAATGTACCTAGTCGAATAAACTTACTTAGGTCGAGTGTGTTAGTTTACCTTCATATTACCTTAATGTAATATTGTATTATTTATCTTTTGTATTTCATTGTGTGTGTGTATATATAGAGGAAATAAATTAAATACATGCATCTCCCGAGTGGGCCACGTGGCACATCGGGGGAAACGTGCCACGTGGCATCATGGCTCGTTGAGCCACAACGGCCTCATAAGTAATTGTTATTATTTTTTTTGCATTAAGTTGCATCCTGCACATAGCCTGGGACTAGTGATAAGACACCCCGTTCCCATTAAGATATTTCCGTTTCCCACTTTTCCCCGAATTTTTGAGGTATTTCATGATGAGTGGCGGAACTCAACGCCGCGTTTTAAGTGCTTACCAGAGCGAGAAAATATTGACAATATTGAATATTTCATTCCCTCGAGTAGGAATCAAATCCAAAACCATCATTGCGCTATAACTGCCTCATTCCAGTTATTAAATCAAGTTCAAACAGCTTGACGCTGGATCCCGCACACAGCAGGCAGCAGATAGCAGAAGAGGGAATTTAGTGCTAAGACACTTTCATTTTCGGCCGAATTCTGGAGGCATTGCGTGTTGAGTGGCGGAACTCAACACTGTGCTTTGCCTCGACACCAGAGCTACGAAATAAAGATAAAATTTTAAATAAATGTTTATGTTCCTCGAGTGGGGATCGAACCCACAACCAGTCGCATATTACAGTCACACAGTTATACCCAGCTTCACGACTGGAAAGTTCTATACAATAATAGCTATATTCGCATTTCTATCAAAACTATTGGTGAGTTTGATCGATTTTACAATTCAGCGGAGCATTGCACCTAAGTAATATTACTTGGTAGCAAAATAATTATTTTCTATGCACGAGTGGAGTTAAACGCTGTATACATCATTAATATAAATTACTCGTTGTAAGGTATACCTACATGAGTTATAATGATGGTTATGAAAGGTTTGATTGTAAACGCGACGGTTGTGGGTTCGACTTTCAATTGGAGGTGTTATTAACTATTTTTATCTCCTCGCTCTGGTAAGAAGACAAAGAGCGGCGTTTAGATCCGCCACTCAGAAACGGATCGGAGTGTCTTAACACTAGATTCTTTCTGCCTACCCTGCTATTTGCGGGATAAAGAGTGAAGCAAAAAAAAGAGTAGTACATATTGTCGAAATTTTCCATTACTATATTATTACAGTTTTCTCGCTTTTTCGTGGTAGGTGAGGAGAACTAGGGTGAAGACACTCCCTTCTAGACTTTCCGCCCGAATTCGAGGCTGTCTGATAAATGGCGAAACTTAATGCGTTGACTTTTCAGAGCGGTTATATGATTGAATAGCCAGTTTTAGCCAAGTCTGATAGTTTTTGGGACTTTTATGTTTGATTCTATGTCTGTATAATCCCAAAATTAAAGAAAAAATACTGACTTCCTACTAAATCAGTTCAATTCAGATCAAAAAACACAAAAGATGCAAAAAAAACCACAAACCAAGTAACAAATAACAAAAGAGAATAAAGAAATTTCTATACAAAAGAAAATTACCAATTGATTTGTGAATGCAAACAATGCGGATACTTCAGATTGTATTATTGTTTATAATAGGCGCGGAGCTAGCTGTTATTTACTTACTGTCAATATACAATTATTATTGAGATCATATATCTAGATTTTTTTATTGATATAGATAGATTTAAATATAGGATAAAATATATATTTTTTTATGTAGTGAGTAAGTGAATCTATAGTGATAATTTTTAGTTCCACGCTGTATCCCCCATCGGAGGGTGGGCTATACGTTATATTCGCAAATTGTTGAGTAAATAAATAAATAAATCGCTTCAATCAGCTTAAGTTGATGTAACTTTTTAATTTATGAACCGATTGTAATAAAAGGATCGGTCACGTAAAAAACATGAGGAACCCCCGAAGGGCATGTATGAAGAGGTTGACTACAGTGGACGAGGCGAAAGACTTATTTAGAGACTGTGGCGTTTGGCGCTCCGTTCTCTCTGACTACCCTACCCTACCCTATTTAGTTTAGTTTAGTTTTTGTAATAAAACATATACGTTAAGGGAAGCTTGCCAAAATCCAATAGTGAAAACTGCACTTAAATCGGTTAAGCCAATTCTGAGATTAGCGTGAACAGACGCACAGACAAATAGACAAAAATTTTAAAAATCATGGTTTTGGTTCTATAACATTAATGAAGGCCCTAAATATTTATTTTTATTTTAAGTAAGTATAGATATTAAAACTTCATACAAAATTCGGCAGTTGCAGACAAAATTCACTATTCACTTCATACGAAAAATGCTACATATACATATATATAGTTTGTAAAAACATAATATTTCTTAAGAAGGCAAGGCGTCACGATTGTTTTTAATAGGCCAAGAGGCAGCTTTTTTTATTTGTTCACTTCCGTTCCTCGAGACGCCTTTGTCGGAACAAGAATTATGTTTTCATTGCGATTTTAAAAAGAAGATTTTAAAATATCTACTGTTTTAAAATGGACTTGACGCTGTCGTATTGTGTTTGTATGACACTGCCCTTTGGGCTGTGATTGTTGATTCAAATTACTTGAATATGTTAACGTCTGACTGGAAATATGATAGTTGTGTGTTCGATTTTCAATTGGGGGAGTGAATTATTTCCATTTGGTCACTCCGGTTGCAGGGAAAAGGTTTTTGAGTTTCACCACTCAACAGAAATGTCCTGAAAATTAGACGCAAAGTGGAGAAATATACGGTCCACTGAGTGGTTAAAAAATATGTTTTTGTGTATTAATAATATATTCCGCGTTTGCAATGAATGCTAAATCAACACAGAATTGCGTAAATCAGTAATTTTGTTTTTTTTTTTTTAAACAAAAGCTTAACGCTGTTTCTTGCATAAAGCAGGAAATCGATTGGGATTAACATCTCATTTTTTCCTCAAATATTTCGACCAATTTTCATAGCAATATTTACACTCGACTCGATCTGTTACCAAAGACAAGAAATGAAAATAATACATCACAGTCCCTTTGAACTCGTATGAACTCGAACCCACAACCGTCGCGTCCACACCCAGACGCTACCCGCACGCTCCCACCACTCCACGGTAGCCCCAATTATTCACGCTATAAAAACCATGTAACAATTAAATTGAACGCAACGCTAATTAGTAATTCGCGCGGGATGATTTAGTCGCTGTTTTTGGCATACATTACTACATGTTAACAACGTATTAATATGTTGTTTAAGTGATATTTTAGTGCCATTTTTATGATGATGCCTATAAATGATATGGTTTTGGGTTCGATTCCTACTCGGGGCAATGGCTGCGGTTAAATTATTATCATTTTCTCCGTTTTGGGACGCTAAACGAGGTGTTGAGTTTTGCCACTCAACGCGCAATGTCTCAGGGTAAAAAAGGGGAAAAAAGAGTATTATAAGAGGATAGATATTATTACTAGATAGATATCTTCTTCTATTATATATTCAATTGTGTATTCAAATTTAGGACCTCCGTTAAGCACCTATCATAATAGTACTACTGTGTCAGGTTGGTTTAACGAAAATTGGATACTTACAAAAGTTTCCAAAGATAACACAAGTACTATCATTTGTAAAAGTTTCATGAGTTATAGAACTTTCTAACAAGCGTACGTATTCAATATTGTAATAAGTAAGTATAATATAAGAATTATATATATTTTTTTGATATATATTTTTTTACTCTCTTAAGGTTGTATCCCTCACATTGCAGGGCAGGCAGAGGGAACGTGGGAACCTAGTGTCAAAACACTGGGTTCTCATTAAAACACTTCCATTCTCCACTTTCCGGCGAATATTGAAGGAACTCAACGCTGCGTCTCTTTTCCAAAGCGTAGAAATTAAAATATTAAATATATTACAGCTTACAGTCACCACGACTGGCCTCTAATACATATTTATAGGTATACAAAATTGAGCTTTCCCCCCTATGTTTAATAGCGGAACTTAACGCCGCAAAAAATCTAAATAATCTCAATATTTGAGTGGGAATCGAATCCCCAACCATCGTATGTACAGTCGGGCACTGTTCCACCACGACACAACAATATTGATCGCCTCTTACATAATTTATATGTAATAATTAAGAGACAACCGCAGAATACAATAATTATATTGCGGTCAGGTTTAATATGAAAATATTCTTCCTACTCACGAATATTACTACATATTGATATAATAAAAACTGTCAAGTGCGAGTCGGACTCCCTACCGAGGGTTCCGTACCAATTTCATAATTATATAATGCTAAACGGGAAAACGATTTATACAAGATGACAAATTTGAGTTTACAGGCGTGTGCACTGATTTTGTATTAAGTAAGCTACAATTACAAGTTTGTAATAGTTTCTGTGATATATACAAAAAATGAGCGAGTTTTAACACTACATTAGCGTTGTGTAACTCAACGCCCGCTTTTTGCCTTGTCAGCAGAGCGAAGAAATGAAAATAAAATTCTAAATAAATATTTCACTTCCTCGATGGGTCGTGTTTGCGGTCATACTATGTTTTACCACTACGCCACTATGGTGTAGTATATTGTAGCACCATTATACCCTATTGTTTTATATATTTCTTGCATAGCAATAGTTTACGATCGAAACGCAATCATATACATGATTGATTTACAACCGGTAGTTAATTATTAAGGGGATATGAATTTGAGTTGATGTATGTTTGTTTTTTTTACTTTCATACTCTATCCCGCATACAGCGGGGTAGGCAGAGGGAATTTAGTGTTACTACACTCTTTTCCAGACGCACCATCCAATTTTTGAGACGTTCCGCAATGGCGTAACTCAACACTGCGTTTTGTCTACTAGAGGAAAGATATTAAAATAAATATAACCATTTCACGAGTACTGAAGCATAATGAAAAATAGTAAAGAAAAGTAATTATTTTTGATAATTTTTAAGTAAAATCAGGTATTTACCTTGTTTCAAACGCAATGGCAGTTATTGCGGAAATGCTAACAATGAATGAGGTGATTTATACGCAACCACCACCTACCAGCTAGTGTTACATGACTTAGCTAATAACGATATAGGGCAATAAAACGTAAGTGCGATTATATAAAGGTTAATAAGGTTCCACTTTAAGGTTCAAATTTTTTTGCAGTTTCACGCTATTTCACGTAAACTGAAAGAAACTAGAGTTAAGTTTTTTCCTTTCCCCATTGGATACATTCTATGTTGAATGGGGGAACTCAATGCCGCAGCTTGTTTACCAGGATGGGGAAATGTAGATAAATATAATTATTCCTATACTGATTGGGATAGATCCGACAACCATGTTCATACGCTGTCACACTGTGCTACCACGGCCTGACAGTAATATTATATTAGACATAAAAGCTCATGACAGTTATGAAATTAAATAGAGCATTAAGTTATTACGAGGCCCTCGTGGCTCAGAAGCACAAGCGTGTGACTGTAAACGCGACAGTTATGGGTTCGATTCTTACTCGGAGGAGTGAGTTTTAAAGTTCGGTTGTGACTAAGAAAAAAATATTTTTGTAACTTCACGCTATATGTAGTAGGCAAAGGGAATATACGAAACCTAATGTTAAGACACTCGGTTCTTCGTCAAAACACAACATTTACCATTTTACGCCGAATTCTGAACGCATTGCGTGTTGAGTGGCGGAACTTAACTTATACATTTACAGTACCTGATTCTGGTGAATTATTTTCAACAAAATCAAGTATTTTGAACAAAATACCTGAGTGAAGGTAGAACGTTAAGACATAAAATAAAACATTTTCGATAGTCAATTATTACATTCTGATACAATCTTCTGATTAAACAACATTCAGATTTATAAAGAAATTTGTTTAACGAAACCAATATGGACTAGGAATGCCATGTAATACTTACATATGTGTATGGTCCTAAGGTGCTAAAGAAAAGTTGCCAGTTCGTTAGAATGATTGACTTTTTGAAATACATTTATATAAAAAATACTTAAAAAATTGTGAAAAAAACACGTTCCTAAAACCTTTTCTTCTATATGCAGGATAAAGCACAAAGCTAATAAAAGTACCCTGTTATTTACAATAAAAACACATGAAATTATATAAGATATTTGAGCTCCACTCATCTTATTCAACATAATAATACAAATCATAATCGCATTGTATCCTGCTCTTACCGTCTTATCAGTATCTATCCCTGAAAAGTAAGTACAGTACGGTCAACGAATTGTGGCCGCTCTGGAGTAAGGCTTTTGAACTTTTGTATATTGTAATGTACACTCGTATACTCGTGAAGTAAATAATCCAAGGTAAGAAAAATCTTACAATCAAATCTGATGAACCATCTACAGTTAACTTCGGAGTGGCCACGACTCGTCGACCGTAGTATAGTCGAATCCGCACTTTAATTATACGCGTCGAGTTATATGACAACATTTGCTTATCCGTACGAATTGTGGAATTAAGTTTGACATTGTGCTATACTATAACCTTTTTCATTCAAATGGTCTAGCGGTCCTGATAAAATATTTTTTTTGTTAATTTTAATTTGAGAGACATTGCATATTGCGGAACTCAACGCCGAATTTTGTCTATTAGAGAGAAGAAATGAAAATAAATGTAACCATTCAACCGAATGGAGGTTGAAACCATAACTAACGCGCTTATAAGCAGACTCTGTGTAGCAGCGTCAGGGCAACCGAGCTTATTAGAAGAATCTAACTTCCCAGATTCTTAATGGAAACAGAGAGTCTTAAGAGTAGGTTCCCAGGTTCAATTTACCTAACCTGCTATGTGCAAGATACATTATGAAGCTGAAAAAAAATAAAAATAAAAAATATTTCAGCTTTCACAGTCAAACATCACCCCGCCTTGAAATTGTAAGATTAAAACACAAAAGAGCGAACTCTCGTGTAAGAAGGATTTGCAATTAAACGCCTCACGAGCAATTTAACTTAATATTAAGATTTACATATATGTATGTATGTTTGTATGTTGTTTACTCACGAATATTATTATTATACTTACTCTGCTTTTCGGTTTTAATTGGAATTATAATTAATTTTACGGTCTAATTGCTTATTTGAAATTAAAAATTCGGAAAATGGAAAGTTGAGTGATTACATAAAGTTTTCTATCATATAGTACCAAGAATATATAAGTAAATATTAAGTTCATGATAACATTACGTTTTGATGATTTATATTGCCTAGCATGGTCAGTTTTACACTGACCTTCCTCATATCAGGTTAGGCAAAGTGTTAGGACACTCCGTTTCCTGCAAACCGTCCAAATTTAGGGACTTTGGGACGTCTTAGGTGGTAGAACTCAATTGAGGAAATAAATATATTTTAATTGAAATCGAATCTACAATTCTTACATTAACAGTCAGCCTCACACATTTTGTGAACCCACTATCACGCAATTAAGTACACCGTAACTGAGCCATGATGAAAAAAAAGACGTTATAGTAATTACCAAAACCGGTAGCGAATTCCTGGTCTTTAAAAACATAAGTGTAGACTGATGGACTCGATGATTATAAGTATTTTGCATTCCACTGAGAAATTATCATATATATAAAATAAAGTAGCTCCGCGCTTTTTCCCGTAAATCGAAGTACGAAAAGGGAACCTTGAGTCAAAATTCCGTTCTCTGTATCGCCCATGTTTCATACATTGAGTTGTGGGACTAAACGCCGCACTTTGACTTACTTAAGAAGTAATCAAGAAAACAATTGGATTCAATTAGTTTAATATAACGAAAGGAAAGAATAGATCTCTTTCTTAAGTATTCATTTACATTTTCCCACTGTATATGGGAATTATGATCGATTGTTAGGCTAAGTGTTGTTCTATACAGAAAGAAGGGCGTTAGATTTTTATAGTAATAGTTGAAAATTGACTGTCATTGACATTGGTTTTTAGTTTTTTTAAGAGTAGAACGAAATTATTTCTCGTACCATTTTTTTAGGCCAGGTCGTGGGACAGGGGCACAAAGTGTGACTGAAAAACCGACCAATTGCCGGTTCGATCCCCACTCGAGGAGATGAAATATTTATTTAAATTTATATTTTCATTTCTTCGCTCCGGTGTCGAGGCAAAGCGCGGCGATGAGTTCTGCCACTCAACACACAATGCTTCCATAATTCGGCAGAAAGTGGGGAACGGAGTGTCTTAACACTAGGTTCCCTCTGCCTACCCTGCTGTGTGTGGGATACAACGTGACGCTGAAAAAAAATGAAATTTTTTTAACTTTAACCTTATATTTATTACATAAATTCTCGGGAACTATAATAGAACAATATAAATTATAGCTGAATATATAATTTGTTTTACCATCATATTCTATCGCCAATATACAATCGAAGAAGAAAGAAGAAGAATATACAATCGAAGGTTGGGTAGGTTCCCAGGTTCCCTCTGCATATCCTGCTGTGAAACTATAACATAGCTATAGAATATGTTTCAGTGTTGAACAAAGTAAATCTAGTACTAAATCAGTCTTGACATGGGAAAACATGAACAATAGTGTATTTCGTTTATCTAATAGCGTTCCAGATATTAACTAAATTGTCTATATTAAAATTAAAATGTGTAGAAAATCTACTTTTTATAATTTGCTACTATGAAATCACATCTTCAATGATGATTTTTCAGTTTTTGTTACGTGGGGTCTTAATTAACGTTACGTTAGTAACTTAATCATTTCTTTTTCTTTTTGACAATAGTATTATTAAGGAAGTACCGTATTTGATTCCTATTTAAGGTCTGAAGAAATTTTTTTAAATATTTTACATTTCCTGGGTCTGCTTGGGCAAAATGCAGGGTTAAGTTCCGCCATTCAACATGCAATATCCAATATAGATGACAAATAGGCAAAGATAGACACTCCGCTCACATTGAGACACTTCCGTTTCCCATTTTCCACTGAATCGTCGAGGAATTGCGTATTGAGTGGTGGAACTCAACGCCTCATTGACGCGTGATTTGTTTTTAATTATAATTTTAAAGGCGAGTCGTGACGCAGTGACATAAGTGTGTTCGATCCCAACTCGAGGAAATAAAATATTTATTTAAATTTATGTTCTCAATTCTTCGCTCTGGTGTCGAGGCAAAGTGCGGCGTTAAGTTCCGTAATGATTTACATACACTTTGTGCTCCTGCGCCAAGATTGGCCTCTATAATTATTCAAAATTAGCATTATCCGTAACAGAATAGTGAATTTAGTACAACGCTAATATAGAACAGTTCTAGCATTTCGGTAATTACACTTAGTTAATCAATCAATGTCAATTAGAGTAACACTCTCTAAGATAGTTCATAGTTTGTATCAACTTTTGAGTCACTTAAACTGTTAAGATAGTTAAAATTTGACTAGGTAAGTATCGGAGAGGCCAGTTGACTGTAAACGCGACAGGTTGTGGGTTCGATTCCGATAACCAAGGCCAATCCCACAACCACCGCGTTTACAGGCAGAGCGGAAGAAAAATGGTCTAGTATAAGCTTCAAATCTATCAGAGTAGGTGTAAGGAACCTAGTGTTAAAATACTCCGTTCGTCATGCACACAAAATTATCCAGACATTGCGAGTTAAGTGGCAGAACTAAACGCCGCAACGTTAAGAATACCTCAACAGAAGACGCTTAAAAATAAATAAAACCGTTTGTAAAAATATATTTGCATAAAGAGCTAAAATCAATATGTCTGCCAATTTCACTATTTACAGAGTCCATGAAAGTTTCAGGCCAAATCACAAAGTCTGAAGACAAAGTGCTCGAAATTGGTACTTTTCGAGTCACATTCGATATTCCTATTGGTTGTTTCCGTTATACCACGTTATTTCGGGAAGTTATTTATATATGTAAAAGTTTGAGCGTATATGGAGGTTTTGGGTCAGGTTATTAAAGGCAAAAATATATATTTTTTTACCGTCCGATTTTAAACACAGTCGTTGTGGGTTGTGGGTTCGATTTCCACTCGGAGGAACCAATTACTTTCATTTTCTCGATTCGATAACAAGGCTGTTCCCTGCGTCCGCAAGAAGACATAGCACAGCGTTGAGTCACACTCAACACGAAATTACTCAAAATATGGGGCAACCGTGGGAAACGCCTACTCTACTATATCCGGAATATAGCGTTAAGTTAAAAAAAACGTAAAATAAACTTATAATTATAACATAATATAAAAAAATCTTCAAAACAATTTTAGTCACAGATCCTTATTTGTAAATATGTTATTATTTATTAAAATTTTACACTTTCAATGACTTGTTATACAAGGACAGCCGAGTTAATTGGTAATTAGTAAAATTAATAATTTTGGTTGTAATTATAATTGAAATGATAGTATTATTTTCATAATTAAACTATATTTAGTATAATTTTTTTTTATTTTACATTGTTGCTAAATCTAGACAGTTATTATTTTATTGTTTTGCCACTTTTGTGCGAGATTGATATTGATGTTCAATGTTATTTTAATAAACTTCGGCTTTCTAAACGAAACGAAACATTTTTTTTATATAATAGGCAAGGCAGTTACTTTTCTAGCATTATAAGATTTTATATTTTGATAATTAATATACCAAAGAATAAAATGCTATTCCTTACCATGAGGGTCACATGATGGTAAGTGACTACCGCCGCCCACGACCCCGTGCAATACCAGAGGAGCTACAGGTGTGTTGTCGGCCTTTAAGGTTGAGATTGAAGAGCTTTTTGAAGGTTGTATCGACCTGGAAATACTGGCGCAGGTAAACATTCCACAATTGCGTGGTGTGTGGAAGGAAGTTGCTATGAAACCGTACCAGGTGGTGTGGATGATATTTTAACTTGTGACGTGATGTGTACGTGTAGAGAACGCACAGCGAGGAGATATTTCTACGCAAAGCCAATGAGCCAAGTCTTTTACAGATCATTGAGTCCCCAACGATTCGAACGGCTCTATGTTGTGTGCGATCAAATGAGTCAAGTTGATACTGGGGAGCCCCAGCCAAGAGACGAGAACAGTACTCCATATGAGGCCAAACTTGGACCCTATACAGGGCTATCGGTGTTTTGGCGTGAAGCCTTCTGTACCAAAAGCAGAGAACAGAGTAACTTTGGCACTACCTATTAAATTTTGTGATAAAAAATACGGAAACATGGGCATCGTTCAACTGTTCAACTGTCGCGACGACAGCGGGACGTCGCGATCGCTCGTTTTACTGCAAACGTGATTGGACGTAGTTAGAATTTCGGAAATAATTTAATATAATCGTTTCCCTGAGTGATTAAAATGATTATCGCTTTGTTTGCCAAAGCGCGGCGTTGAGATCCGCAATTGGACACGCAATATAACAAAACTGAGTAAGAAGCCCAAAGCTAGTGTTTTTAAACTGAAACAAATTGTCTTTATACAATGAAAACAGATACTAAGTTTTATGTAAGCGTTCACTTAGACGAAAGGGAAATATCAGTATGGTTCATTGAATTCAACGTTTTACAATGTATTCTCTATAGTGATATTGTGTTTACTAAAAACAATAAAATAAAACACTCTTTATTTCGTTTTTTTTTGTAATTTTGCAAGCAACTTGCCTCATTCTGGCGAATTCATATTTTGATGAAAAGTAATGACGATAAGAAACTTCGTTATATTAAGATCTCCTTACGGATATCCCTATGAAAAATTTTCTGATTTTTAAGATCCGTATACTAAGTTAGACAACATATAAAAATTTTAACGTCTCAAGGCGTGATGTGCCTCTTAGAAATCATCCAAGAGGCTTAGTGGTCAGAGCATCTAATCGGTTACCAAGAGACGCGGATTCAAATATTTTTTTTTATGTTTTCTAGCTTCTAAAAACATAATTTTCTAGAAACCTATTTTTTAAACTATGGTTAGAAATAGCATTTTATAAAGTTAAAAATATTACTTGGAATAGTAATCAAACATATAACCATCACATCTACAATAAGACGCGTTCCAATTTTGTTTAAATCTTTTTTATAGTGTATCTAAATAAAATAAAAATTAAATCAGCTTCACGCTGTATCCCACACACAGCAGGGTAGGCAGAGGGAATCTAGAGTTAGGACACTTCGTTCCCCACTTTCTGCCGAATTCTGGAGGCATTGCGTGTTGAGTGGCAAAACTCAACACCGCGCTTAACCTCGACACCAGAGCGAAGAAATGGAAATATAAATTTAAGTAAATATTTCATCTCCTCGAGTGGGGATCGAACCCACAACCAGTCAGTCGGTTTTACAGTCACACCTCGTGCCGCTGCGCCACGACTGGCCTCTCTCTATAGTATATCTCATTATAATTATTTGGCCAATAGTCGCGCAGGGGCACAAGCGTGTGACTGTAAGCGGCTGGTTGTAGGTTCAATTCCCACTCGAGGAAATCAAGTATTTAATATTTTTATTTTTCGCTCTGGTAACAAGGCAAAACGCGGCGTTGCATTCCGCCACTAAAATATCTAATAAATGATAGTTATACTTTTGTGCCTATTTTACTGTTTTATAAATAGTTTAAAAGCCGATAAAAACGTACACACGACAGATCGTTTCTCATATAAAAAAAAGCATTCTAGTAATTGATTCGAATGAAAGTACCGCATGACTGAGCCTTTCATTTAATTTTAAATGAATTTTTCTACGATTTAATATTAAAAATTTCCATTTAGATGACAATTAAATCTCTTATTACAGGTATATCAGATTTTTGTTGTTGAAAAAATGTCAAGGGACGATTAAGATTAAAACTTATTAATTAATGTGCGCGAGAAGTCATTTTATTTAACACGAAAAAATGTAAAGAGGGCGTCGTTGCGCGGTGGAACAGCGTCTGTAAACGTGACAGTTGTGGGTTCGATTTCGCTCGAGGAAATTCACTATAAAAATAATGTTCCTGGCTCTAGTAAGAAGACAAAATAGAAGTTGATTCCCGCCATTCACCACGCAACGTCTCAAAACTTAGGCCAAACGTGGAGAACGAAGTGCCTTAACACTGGGTTTCCTCTGCCTATTTTACTATATGTTTGAAGCTAAAAAGATATAACTTTGCATAAGAGGAAAGAGGAAGAAGAATGCAGTGAAATCATATTGAACTCATTTCTAGAGTAACATTCTAGTCCACCCAATTCAAAATATTGCTTGTTGAGTGACAGAACTCTACGCCATCTTTTAGCTGCAAGAAGAGAGAAATGTAAATATTTTAAATATTTATAATTACTTTCACGAATGGAGACCATTTTATTTTAATTATTATATTATTATTAAAAATAAATACTTAAATATCTTTTATAATATATTAAAAATATATTTACCTAATAAAATAATTCGAACCCGCAACCTTGACTTAATTACACTACGACGGCGTCAGCAGAAGCATCATTAGAATTTTAATTATATCTCTCATTGGAAGGTTAACAATGCACTCGATTCCATTTCGATGCATATTATTTTCTATTCGTACAAAATCAAAAGTAGCGAATTGAAAACACAATATTTTTATCATTTTCTTAATTATAACAGTGAATGCTTGTTACATATTAACTTTATACTAATATTTCATTTTCTTATTATGTTAATAACCGTACTTTTAATCCTTATAGCACAGTAGCATAGCATCTGAATGTTAATGTAGTGATTGTAGGTACGATACCCTCTTAGGTGATTGATTAATTTATTTTTGATCATTATTTTCCGCTCTGGTAAGATAAGATGCGGCGTTGAGTTCCGCGAATTGTCGCGAATGAAGGTATCACCTTCATTCATCGCCTCATTTAGTCGGCGTGGGTTGCCTTGACATTTAAAATATTTTTTACGCCTGCTGCGAAAATGCCTGAAGCTGTATATATAATAAGTACATTACTGTGAACTGTATTGATCAAATCGGGAATCGAACCAACAATACCCACAATAGCACCATATCATATCCATCCGGCTAATTGCCTGAAAAGCGTTCAATAAATAATAGGAAGCGGAACAATGAGCTCCGTCCGATAGCTGAGCGCGGAGTTTACAAGTTTTAGAACGTAATTTATAGGGGAGGAGCGAATTAAATGTGATATAGACGGAAAATGGGAATCATTTTTTAAATGAATAGTTTTTTTATTAGCTATTTTTATTTTATAATAATAATATAAAACTGATGTAGTAATTAAATATATTATATTTTGTTTTCTCATTTTTTATCACTGTCGTAATTGCTTTGCGCAGTTCCGACCCATTCGTTCAAATTACCACATACTATTTTTTTATTCATTCCTCCTTACACTACCTAGCACGTCTCTGACACTCCAAAAATTCCTCGAGTTCGAGTCTAAGGGAGCTGAGGATGCTGGCGCTTATACCGCTAACATGAATACTCTTGTTATTGATTGCTAGCTTGTCCAGCTTGAAGCCAACCCAAAGCAGCATTGTATTCTAGCGCTGCACTAACCAATTGTGAAGACAATAACACACCTACACCTTGTCAACCCCACTCGCTCTCTGGTACGCCCACCCAGAAAGCGACACGACTGCCCGGTAAATCGGTCGTATCGTTTCATAGCCCTTTCACTTGGTCTCGGTCACACAAACAACATTCAAATCTCCGTCAACCATTTCACCCATCATTCATTAATGTTCTTATATATATCTTGTATACATACTTCCATCTCTCCACTTACATTCCACGTAGCTATTTGTAGCGTCGTCCTCTATGTTTTTCCATACATGCCCTTCGGGGGGTCCTCATGTTTTTTACGTAACCTTCCTCCGAAGTCGAAGCTGAAGTCTCTTCCTACCTCTATTACCTACATTCTTACCTACATCCTCACCGTGACATCTTCGCTAGTACCTGCCATTCTGTGTATCTTTATTGCGCATTCGATCTGTTAAACTGATCTAAAAGCTAAACTGATGAAGAGATCACATCTCTACAGCATTCATCTTTCTTTCCTAAGGCTAAGGCACCGTTAACCTTATTAACGGCAGCAGTACGCCTTTCCGCATCCATCTTGTATCTTCTATCTCTACTGAACATACTTCCAAAATATACTTGCATAAATGTTTAATTTTTCGTTCTGGTGCCGAAGCAAACCGCGGCGTTGCCTTTTGCCACACAATGCCTCCAGAATTCCGCAGAAAATGGGGAACGTAATGTCTTAACACTAGGTACCCTCTGCTTTTCCTGCTGTGTGTGGGATACAGCGTGAAACTGTTAAAAAAATCTCCTAATATAGATAAAAATGCAGAATGAAGTCTCTTACCACTAGACGTTCTCTACTCCGCTATGCAGCAAGGAGCGTGAAACCGCAAAAAAAAACTAAACACGTTTCAATCTCTCCACTTGTACCACACGAAGCGATAATAAAGGAGTTTGTTAAATCAAAATCCATTGTTTTAATGAAAGCAATTGATTGGTTTTCTTCTTTCCGCTTTTATTCTGTATGAAATGTTCAAGACTATGTTTTCTAAATTGAAGACTAACTATTGAATATTCTATTCGATATTACTGTTTGTGTATTTGAAAATATTTTTTGAGATATGATATAAGAGATAACAGATATGAGAAATAGGGCCGGCAATGTCGGCGCAATGTGCTATTGTTTAACTGAAAACGTACTGAGGAGAATGATCATTTATACAGCGTGAAGCTGATAAATAACTTTTTCCACTCCGACATAATGCGGCATTAAACTTTGCTATTTAACTCATAATAAAGTAATAATATTATATAATTTTTGAAAGAGATGAAGAAAGGACGGAATACAAGATTAGTGTAAATGGTAAGATATTAGAACAAGTGAATGAAGTGGTATACTTGGGAAGTACGTTCAGTAGAGATGGAAGATACGAGATGGATGTGGAAAGGCGTATTGCTGTCGGTAACAAGGTTAACGGAGCCTTAGCTGCATTCATGAGACGGCGAAACGTCAGCACAGCTGCGCGTTTGGCCGTACACTATGCATAATATCTCGAAAAATGGGCGGTGTGTCTTTACATTAAGATATTTTTGCCAATCCTGACATACGTGGGTAAAACTGAAAAAATATTCAAAATAACATACAATAAGAAATTAGTTAGTCTCTTATTGTGTGTGATTGAGTGAAGCAGTGTCGACAGAGGGAACCTGGGAACTTAGTGTTTAAACATTCCGTTCGCATTAAGACACTGCAATTGAAACCAGTCGTGGCGCAGGAGCACAAGAGTACAACGGTAACGACGGTATGCGACAGACTTTAGTAAGTTTTGCTACTTATCCCCAGGCGAAACGGGAATACACTACAAAAATATTTTATACACTTAGTAAGATGCAATGAAATAGATACAATAACAAGTTTCTATATATTTTTTTTAACAATCTAATATTGAGAGATTGTTAAAATAAAATTTATAGAAAGTTACTTCTTAGAAAACATATAAAAATTTGAACTCACGGCTCTTGGAAGAGGACAATTTTTTATATTTTCTAAAAAGTATTTTTCTTACCTAAGTGTGGAATAACACTAAAATTGTAAAAAAATATTGAATGTTTTATTTTGCACTTGTTAGACTTATAAGATAAATATAATGTATCTCAAATAGGATATAAATAATTATATAGCTAATAGATTAAGGAGTTAATATTAATTGAATATGTTGAAAATAGCAATTTTTGTTTTTGTTACCAGCTCTTCTAAGCAGAAATGCATTCTGTGGCGGTGTGTCCGGTAGTAGCGACGTGTTAATTCGATACAAAACGTGCCCGCAATTTTCAAAAAAAAAATCAATTTCTTTTTTGCCCCCGGAAATCGGCGGCAGGTGGGGAACGGAAGTGTCTTAATAGGAACGGAGTATTTTAATACTAGGTTCCCAGATTTTCTCTGCCTACACTGTTTGAATTTGAGATAGTTATGTATTCCGGTTCTTGCTAAGTACTCAGTAAAATATCAGTGCGCTTAAAATACCAAAATATACATATATAAACATTTTCAATTTAACTTAAAATGAACAAACTTCTGTACACACTTTGTATATACATATGTATATTGAAAGCTTGCAAGACACCTCAAGGCGTCTGTTACAACGTCCACAGTTTAAACTGCGTTATTTTTCCATCTCGAAGCTACGTAGTTTGCATTGAGATAGGGTGACCAAGTGAAATGTGTTCTTTTTTCTTCCATAATGTAAGACCTCGCCAGTCGGGGCGCAGGAAGATACGAGTACGATTGCAAATGCGACAGGTTGCGAGTTCAATTCAGAGTCGACGAAATGAGTTATTAAATATATTCATTTTTTCCCTCTGGCCAAGAACGGCGTTGAGTTTCGCCACTCAACATGCATTGCCTGTAAATTTTGTTGAACAATAGGGTACGGAAGTGTTTTAATGGGAACAAAGTGTGTTAACACTAGGTTCCCAGGTATCCTCTACTTTTCGTGCTATGGACCGGATACAAATGAATCTACTGGACTTAGAAATTTGAAATTTCATTTCATATGTAGGTAAGTCAAGGGGCGTAGGAGGAGAGAAGATTTCTTAAAGTTCAAAATAATATGTTAGTAAAGGTCAGTCTAAATTAGCACTCTACTATTAGAAAGACTTTGATTTCCACTTGAAAGAATGTTCATATAAAAAGCAAAAAAGTGAAATGACACTTTATTACTATGTAAAAAAAGAAGCCGTAAACGAGACGGTTATAAGTTCGATTCCCACGTGTGGAAATATATTATTTTCACTTCCTCGGTTTGGCAACAGGACAAAGTGCGTCGTGGAGTTCCGCAACCTAAGTGTTAAGATAAAAAAATCTTATTCCCGTCTGTCCCAAATCATGGTAAACCTATCAAAAGCTACCCGCTTCGTAACTGCTCAATTCAGTCCGCATGTCCGATTGTCGACCGAGAGACAAACTATTGCATTTTTATATATACATTGGACAAGTAAATATTTACGAGACTGTGGAGTCAGCGTTGTCAGTAAAGTGACTTAGTGATATTACAGTTAGATAAAATTGTGAATAGTTTTTTATTTTATAGTTAAAAATTAAATCAGCTTCATGCTATGCACACACACAGCAGGGTAAGCAGAGGGAACTTAGTGATAAGACACTCCGTTCCCCATTTTCCGCAATTATGAAGGCATTGCGTGTGGCGTAGCGGAACCCAACGCCGCGTTTTTCTTCGACACCAGGGTGACGAAATGGAAATATAAGTTTAAATAAATATTTCATTTCTTCGAGTGGAGATCGAACCCACAAAAAATTACACTTTGTGCCGCTGCGGCAAGACTGACCTCATTCTTTATAGTTATAATATTTTTTTAACTTCACGCTGTATTGCACCTATAACATGGTGAACTGGGAACCGAGTGATAAAAGGCTCCGTTTCCCATTAAGATACTTCCGTTTCCCACTGTCCGCCGAACTCTTGAGGCATTGTTAAGTGGTAAAACTCAACGCTGCAATTTGCCCCGTTACCAGAGCGAGCGAAATAAAAATAATAAATATTTCATTGCCCCAAGTGGGAATCGAACTATCGCGTTTACAGTGATACGCTTGTGGCCCTGCATTATGACGCCAACAATATCTATTTTATTATTAATATTTTTAAACTACTACTATACACTAAGAATGAACAAAATATTTTTTGCAAACGAATACATAATTTTAACCCAACAATTAAAATATTCTAGAGATTTTTCAAATATATTCTTCTCTAGCTTTATCGTGAGCGAGGCCAGTCGTGGCGCAGGGGCACAAACTGTGACTGCAAACGCGACTGGTTGTGCTTTGGTGTCTCCAAAATTCGATGGTAAGTGGGGAACGGAGTGTCTTAACACTAGGTTCCCTTTGCTTACCCTGCTGTGTGCGGGATACAGCGTAAAGCTGATTTAATTCAATTTTTGATTTAAGCTTTTTTCAATTTTTGATTTAAGCTTTTAAGCGTTATTAGAAAAGCGTTATTTCTCTTTTATAATTTAAAACATTTGCTGAAAAGAACTAGAAAAATGTCTAATCTGTTCCTCAGTGTACGTCTCAACGCATAAATTAAATATCTAATTACGTAGCTGAATACCGGATTTTGTGTAAGGAGATCAAATGATTAAAAAAATATACTAACTGAATTGAGAACCTCCTCATTTTTGAAGTCGGTTAAGTATACTGAAATCAAGCATTATTTGAGTAGATTGAACACGCTTTGTGTGTCTGTTTGTGTTTATGTTTTCGTGTTCTTGTGTGTGATGTTACTTTTGTTTCGGTAACAAAATAAGTATTTTTTTGTTTTCTCGCTTTATCCCGCATACACATAGCAGGGCAGGCCTAAGGAACTTGGCATTGAAACACTCCATGCACAGCTAATTTTTCGTGTTGATAAGATAAGGCAATAATATACTCGTAAAAACGTTATCTCAAAATAACATAGGAACCTACAACCTCCGATTGCAGTAAATGATGCTATTATATAAATTTTCTCTAAATATATAAGTACTGCAATTATATACTTTTTCTATACTTAATGGCTGCATTTTTTTAGATCGCTACGTTTAACGTACCTTCTGAGGCACGGAGAAGATAAACAAGATGTTAACTACAAAACTCATGAAAATAGTGATGATAAACTGTATAAAGAGGAGTTAGTGATACGTCACTGTATATTTTTCTAGCTATGGGATATTGACAGAATAAACATGATATAAATTAATATAAAAGATAAACAAACAAAAAGATAACCAATCTAATATAACAAATGCGTGCAATAACGGATCTTATGTCACCGATGGCGGTTGATTGGCGTAGAGTTGGTTGGTGGAAGTGTCTTAGTTTCTGTATGTAGGAGAACAACCCTAGTGTTAAGAGACTTTTCAATTTCACTTTAGTTACGTTAGTTTACTAACTTTAAGTATCTTTTTTTCTATTCAGCTTCACGTATTTTCCCGCAGCGTACTCTATGCAAAAGTAGACAGGCCTGAAGACACTGTGATCCCCACTTTTTGTAAAATTTACGTGACATTGTATATTTCGACGTCTTCGTAACATGTGTCTTTACCGTAGCAAGAAAGTGAAAAAAACTTAAGCATAATCTTTTCCCTTAGTGGGGATTGAAGCTACAATCATCATACTTAATATCAAGTGCTGTCTAAATGCCACTACCAATTTAATGGCATCTCTGTATTCCGCACATGTCAGGGTAGGCAAAGGGAACCTGGGAACCTAATATTAAGACACTGTTTTGTATGTTGAATGACGGAATTCAACGCAGCGGTTTATCTCATTACTATAACGAGGAAAATGAAAATATAACATGATAATTACAAATATCAGAGACCTGTCGTGGCGCAGTGACACAAAGTGTGCCTATAAAAGAGGTTGGTGGGTTCCACACTCAAGGAAATGAAATATTTAATATTTTCATTTCGTCGCTTTGGTAACGCGGCAAAGCGCGGCGTTGAGTTCCGCCCCTTAACACGCAATGCCTAAATAATTCAGGAGAAAAGGGGAAACGGAGTGTCTTAACAGTGTTTACTAATATTTAGTGGTTCAGTCTCATATCATTTCTAAGCAACTTACGTTCTAAGGTAATAAAGTGGCATGAATCAAAGTAATGCCCAAAATAAATAATGATATTTACGCAGACAGAACGGTCGGGATGTTCCCGATATAACGTAACATTATATATGACGTGTGTTTTGAGAAGTTGGTGATTGTGTCCATCGCTGTATTTTTTTGCTATTTTAAGATATCTCCCAGGTCTTTGTAGGGAATAGGATTTTTTTATTGCATGGATTTATAGATTTATGGCACGGTGGGTAGAGGGAACCTGGGAGCGAGGTGTTAAGACTCTCCGTTTCGCAGTAGCGCATTTCTGTTCCTCACTTTCCGTCCAATTCTTGAGGCGGTAGGGTCGCGTCGCAACGGACCTGCAAGATACAACGTAAGGCAATAAAAAGAGAGAGATTTAGTGACAGGTCTGTATAGTCTCTATACTCTACACGTTTCTGTTATAGGTAGCTTTAACGCCAGCTTTAGGGTACATAAGACACGGTTCTCCATTTTACGCCTAATTTTCATGACATTGAGTTTTGAGTGGTGGAATTCAACGCCGCGCTTTGTCGTTTTATAATAACAAAAAATATGAAAATAGTTAATTCCGTAAAATAATTTATTTTCCATGTGAAGAATTGAACTCAGAACCATCGTCGTGTTTACAGTGAGACGCTATTCCTATGACGGTCTCAATTTATAAAAAACGGATAATAGAGAACGAAGTGTCTTAACACTAGATTCTAGCCGATCATGCCATATGCGTGATACAGCGTGAAGCTAAAAAAGGAACCAAACCAAGAAAATTGCATTTTAAACCTATTTTAAACATAGCGAAACGATTTCGCACGCATTCATACGAGTGCACATGTACATGTACGCCGAGAATGCTGTTAGCTTTTATTTTTATTGAAATTCCCATACAAGATGCGCTACTGGGCTACATTGTTTTGATTTTAAGACTACATTTCAAGTGCTTGGTGGGATAAAGATGGTGTCTTTATAGATTTAATGGGTTTGGCTAATAATTGTAGCATGTAGTATTCTGTATTTTTAAGGGATAATTATTTAATTGAAGTCGACGTGTAAGCACGATGGTTGTGAATTCGATTTTCACTCTGGAAAACGAATTATTTTCATTTTGTTGCTGTGTTAAAAAGTGTGACGTTGAGCTCCGCCATTCAGTGCGCTTATTTCGAAATTTTAGTGGAAAGGGGGAAATGGAGTTACTAACACTAAGATCCCTCTGCAATAGGGTAGGTACTATTACAAGCGGGAAAGAGCGTGAAGCTAAGAAAAAATTAAATCTGATCTAACTCACACGTATCTCATAAAAATATTTCTTTAATAAAAGCAATTCTCCTTTGTTACGAAATAATTTAGCGAAATAGGTGAACTACAAATGTATTTCATAATCTATTTTCAGCCTATTTGAGAAACATTGTTTGGAACTCAACGACGCGCTTATTTTACCAAATCCCATACAGAAATGAAAATAACATGAGCATTCTCTATTGTTAATAGAATCTATAACTGTCGTATAAACAATAATACAACAAAACCCAAAAAAGCATATATTCCATACTATATAATAACCAAACTTGCCAGACAGACAGAAAAAGAGAAAAACTATTAAAAAGGCGTTTTAAATCTGAACTCAAGTCACCATATAAGCACTAATCCTCGCTAGAGTACCTACTGCACGTCAAGGGTCGTGTCACCCCTGCGGACCGTGTCTATGCCGGATGTTCCGTTTCAAGTGAACTTTGCCATAGAATATAAGTAAAATATGTAGCTATTCTATTATATATTATTAAGTATTTTCAGTTTTTCTAGAACATAAAATTTCTGTGGACTTAAGTGAAAATTTATTGAGTTAGTTCTCATTGTTATGTGTGTAACTTTTACTTGCAGGTTCCGCCACGCGTGACGTGAAATGACTTTTTCTTAGCTTCACGCTGTATCCCACACTGCCAGGTAGGCGGAAACCTGGGAAGCTAGTGTTAGGATACTTCGTTCCCATTAAGACACCTCCCATTCCCCACTTTCCGCCGAATTCTCGAGGGATTGAATGATGGAACACGACGTCGCAAACGTCCGAGAATGTTCTATATCACAATTTAAAAAAGTTGTGAAAAGACATTTGTGTGTTAAAGGTCATAACCAAATTAATGATTATATAAATGATAACACGCCTTGGGAATGAAATGCTCGCTCCAGTCTGTTTCAAACTATCAATGTTAAAATGTGTTTTTGTATAACTGATTTAAAAAAAGTCCCTCTGAGTTTCCTGCGATGGTTCTTTTTAGGTCGGACGCATTAACTTTAGTGAACTGGTGGTAAATTATTTGACGTTCAAATGGCGCATGTAATGTCTTATTTTAAATAAAATTATTTGACTTTGCACTTTACCTCGTTATCAAAGCGAGGAAATGAAAATATTAAATATTTCATTCCCCCGAGTAAGAATCGAACCGTCAATTTGTCCCGTCTACAAGCGCTCTTGCGCCACGACTGGCTTCAATATTTATTAATACGTATTACAATAACCACGTACATTTAGGCAGTATACCAAAAACAGAATAAAACATGACATATCTGAATAATTATTCTCTGTATGTATATTCCCATGGAGCATACAGTACGTTATATACGAACAATATTTACTCTGTGACCATATAATGTTTTCGACTCTACATATAAATATATAGAGACAATATTCGTCCGTCCATCACTCACAAAGAGGTATTTCAGTAGCATTGACACATACATACATACACAGCCATATGTTATGTTTTACCTATCAATATTCGTATTTTGTTTTGTTATTCCATTGCATTTTGAACTTTATTTGTATTAAAATAGAGTCGTTACTTGATAGTTTTGGAAGTTGTTATTAAATATATTGTTTTAGGTTCAATTTTGAGATATGATATTCATCATATTAGTTGTTTCTAGTATTTCAAATTTATTGCAGAGCTAAAGCCAATTTTGTTTTAGATAAAAAGGATAGTTTGGCCTCACGCAGTATCCCGCACATATAAGGGTAGGCAGAGGAAAATAACACACTTTCCCACTTTTGATCGAAAGGCAGGCACTCATCGTGTTTTGAGTGACGGAACTCAACACCGCTTTTCGTCTTCTTTTTTAACTAATTTAAATAAAATATTAAAAATTACATTTCCTCGACTGGAACCCGAGGAACTTGTCCCTCTGCGCCACGAATGGCTTCATAAGCCCTGCTTCTTCTTTCAAACTTTATAGTAATAAAGTTTGAAAATATAAATATATTTTTATATAAAACATCAATTAAAGGTTTCAATAACTTTCCTTGACATTCACATATCATCTGTCTATTTTTTTAACAACTATTAACAGATGTTTAACTCGTCGCTGCTACATACAGCTTGCATACTAAAAATGCAGCGGTCAAATGTTTGTATAAAGTCACATATTTTATTTAAATATTTTATGTTTATCATATATGGCGTACATTTCACATCTTTAGAATATAAGCGGCCTAACTTATTTTAATAACTTACTAAATACTAATAAATTATATAAAAAGCTTCTCAAGATTTTGTGGTGATTTTTCGTAAATATAATATATGGTTCAGCTATTATTTTAAATATAAATAATGAAACATCGATAATCAACAATTGGTAATCAATAATCTGTTATGGATGATAACCGATGATGGATCGATAATTAAAAATCAATAATCGATAGTTTTTAATTTTAATAATCGAGAATCAATATTCGGTAATGAATAATAATGGATGATCGATGATCCGTTATACGTAATCCGTAATCCTTTATCCATAATCCGTAGTCAGTAATAATCAACCAGTAGTATTCTGTTATTCGAAATCTTAATTCGTAATATATTATTTCTATTTTTTTATCTGTAATCACTAATAAAAAATAATAAAACCATAATCTTCATCCTTATTTCTTAATCCTGAATTCTTAATTATTGATTCTTGATCCTTAAACTTTATTCCTTATCGATCCTCCAGATTAACATACTCATCTATAAAAAAAATTATGACAGTAGACGAGGTGAAAGAGGCAGAGACCCTAGTGAGTCTTTTCCTCGGCTAACCCGTTATATCTTATGGGAAACTAGTATTGCGATTTTAAATATTATCTCAAAGGCATAGAAAGACATAGACACATTTATGTATATACTGTATACAATATTTTAGCGTCACGCCAAGTATCCTATCCCGTGGGATTTTATTGTTGTTTGTATGTTTGATGATTACATCAAAGTAACTTTGGAGATAGAGCCGCAGCTTTGAATAAGTTTTCGTAATTGAATTATAAAACTAAGTTTTTGTGGTGAAAAGTGGCTACAGAGTATTTTAGCTAAAGATTTTTTTCATCTTAACAAGGCAAAGAGAAACTATAAACCTATTGATAAGACACTCCGTTTCCATTAAGACACTTCTGTTGCTCATTTTCCACCGAACCTGGACGTATTGCGTGTTGTTGAATTGAGAACTTAACACCGTGCTTTGCCTCGTTACCAGAGAGAAAAAAATCTTGAGTTGGAATCGAACCTACAACCTGCTGCGTTTATAATCGCACTCTTGTGGCCTCGCGCCACGACAGGCTTTAACTTATTATGTCTATTCTGATAACAAACTTTGACAGCATCTATTATTATTCTTGCACTAAATGAGCAATATGTTGTTTTTCTAATTCATCTTGAAATAATCAAAATTAATCTCTTAAAGATTGTCAAAACTCTCGGCCATCCACATTAAAGACAATTAAAAACTCGTTCCAACAAACGATTATCGTTTATATAAATATTAATGGTATACTAAAACTTTGTTTAGGATCTGACGATTTTTCCCAAGAAAATTTTGCCATCAAAGTTAAGAAATCGAAATATTTTTAAGTAAATGCAAAACGCGAAAACTTTCTAAGCTCAGTTGTAAATAAATCAGAAAATTGGTTTAGTTGCACGATGGTAATATGTTCATGTGCCGCTCAAACTAAGTTTTTAATTAAAACAGCTCAGACGGCACCCAAATTTCGAAGCATTGCACGTTGAGTAACAGAGCTCAACGCTATGCTTTGTCTACCAATGGGAAGAAATGAAAATAAATAATAAAATAAATCAGCGTCACGCTGTATTTCGCAGACAGCAGGGTAGGCAGAGGAAACTAGTGTTAAGACATTCCGTTCCCCACTTTCTGCTAAATTCTGGAGACATTGCGTGTTGAGTAGCAGAACTCAACGCCGCGCTTTGGCCCGACACCAGAGCGAAGAAATGGAAATATAAATTTAAGTAAATATTTCATTTTCTCGAGTGGGGATAGAACCCACAACCAGTCGGTTTTACACTCACACTTTGTGCCCCTGCGCGACGACTGGATGAAAATGATTTCAGTATAATCAATCCCCCGTTTTAATCGAACCTACAACCGTCGTTTAACTGCCACAACCGGCCTGTCTTTGCCTGTAGATAATATAAGCAAAACAATTTACAAATGAATCCCATTGCTACAGCATCTTCTATACATCATTAAAATTCTAAATGAAGATCAACGTTAGCAGATTACAAGGCTTATCTCGTAACAATCAATGGATAATTCGGGGGTTATTTTGTATATAGAAATTATAGGGTGATATTTTGGCTTCCTTTGGGCGTTACCTTGATGTGTGGTTTAAGTCAGCGGCGAAACTTAACGCCGTTATTTATCTAAATGAAATTCTAGATATTCGAACTCACAACCGTCGCGTTTACAGAAAGTCGCTAAACCGCTCACCACGATGGTCTGTCTAAGTAAAATACTTGAACAGATATGCCGCCCGGTAAACTTGGTACCGGTAACACCACGGTTATCGGTACCAAGTTAAGTCACTTTAAATATATTATACATATTTTACAGCTTCACGCTGTATCCCGCTCACAGCAGGGTAGTCAGAGGGAACCTAGTGTTAAGACACTCCGTTCCCCACTTTCCGCCGAGTTCTGGAGGCATAGCGTGATGAGTGGCGGAAAACAGCGCAGCGCTTTGCCTCGACACCAGAGCGAAGAAATGAAAATGTAAATAAATATTTCACTTCTTTCATGAACTCACAACCAGTCGATTTTACAGTCACACTTTGTGCGTCTGCGCCACGACTGACCTCAAATTTTACAATGGTGAAAAATTATATATACTATGAGATTTGAATCCACATTCAAATCTCATAGTATATATAATACTACTCATAGTATATATAATATACAAAAAATCTACGGAAAACAGAGAATGAGGTGTCGTATTCTACTTTTTGTGGACGAGGCGTGAAGCCAAAAAAAAACTTCCTTAAACTTGTACCAAGTTTCTAAGAGTAAATGAGCCAAGCTATTTGCATAATATAAATGTTATATCCATACATACATATAATGATTCTGTAATGTCTTCTAATGAAGCTCTTAGATTCATTCGATCATTAAATAATTATTAATTATCATATTAAAATGTAAAAAAAAATACGCATTGGGATTTGAACTTTTTGTTTTTAGATAATGTCCATATACTCTAGTGTAGTAGCTATACAATGTATATTGTGTTTTTTTCAGTCCCATAGGATTTATGAAAAATTCTCTCTTAGTGTTCTTCTGCATTCGCCAGGAAACATGCCAAATTCCAGCGTTCTACGCCGTACAGTTTATTATTACAGTTTATCAATCTACCAATAGTCTGTATATAGATTGTGTGTATTCATTCAATTTAATTTGGAATTTTAACTGGATTATGTAATACTAGCAGCCCATACACGGGTTTTGCCAGTTTAAATTTGTAGTTATCTTATTTCAAAATATTCACATAAATTGTAGCCTATGTGTTATTCTGCTGTATAAACTATATCACTGTAAAGTTTTATTAAAATCCGTTCAGCAGCTTATGTGTGAAAGTGAAACAAACATCCATCTTCACAAACTTTCCCATTTATGTTAGTACGATATCTAAAGTGTAGTTATTTACTTACTTATGTACCTACTATATAAACTGTATCCCCCAATAAAAATGAAATTAAAAAAAAACCTAGACCACAAATGTAACAGTGAACAGTTTAAACCTAAACCCTATTTCATAATTCAGCACAATAATTTCATAAAAATATCACGTGATAAAATTTATCGCGCAATACGCGCTAAATCCAATTATTTCTACGGCCGAATGGGTTGATGCCTTTTTGTGGCTGCGATTTGTGTACGAGAGAGATTTTAAATTTCACCCTTTTGCAATAGGTTTTTTAATATTTAAGTTAAATAATGACAAAGTGTGGCGTTGAATTCCGCTAGTCAACACGCCATGTCTCAAGAATTCGACAGAAAGTAGGAAGTGACACAGTGAAGCTAAGAAAAAAGATAATTAATACTTTAAAAGGTATATGTATATAAGTAAATATTCAAAAAAACAGAGGAAGTTTACCTATTTCCATTTCTCCACTCTGCAAGATAAAGTGCGTCGTTGAGCTCTGCCTAGCAACACATAAAAAGGAGAGAAAGAGGATGTGTCTTGATATAATTTTATTTTCTCTTTACCTTGCTTTATATGTGGGGTACAGCGTGAAGCTGACACCTGAGATAATTCACTAAAAATGTCTGACATTACTCTAAAACATTATAATAAAATAAAACTGAAAAAATTAAAACTGAAGTAATTTAAAATACAGCTTGTATAGACTTCAGAAACAAAAAAATGCCCAGAAGCGTCAGTACAAAGGCCGTTCCATTAATTCACCTACAAATTGCCTTAGAAAGGCACGTCTAATTAAGAGAATTAAAAAGGTGTAGGTAAAAAAATTGTAGGTAAGGATGCTATACCAATTACTGGAAGTAGGGGAATTATCATAATGTAAATTAATATGCATTACTTGTAAATTATAATAATAAGAAATTATGGGAGAATGAAGAATTGTGTAGTAGTGATTTTTTTCTGTTTGAATTAACAATATATTATGAAAATATTATTATATTGTTTTCCTTTCGTCATGGCGCAATGGCACAGTATCTGTATTGATTAAATTGTAAATACGACGGTTGTGGGTTCGGTTCGCTTTCGAAGAAATAATTTTTTTTCATTTCTTCGCTCTGCTAATAACACGAATTATACACTAACATAATTATAACAGTCCAAATACACTAACTACAATATTTTTTTTATACTATAATTACAATTTGTTTATACTTTAGTCAATTTTTGTAGGACATTACTTCAAAACTGTTATTTTAAATAAAAAACTGACTATACCCATTAAATTATTTACATACGATAAAATGCTGTTATTTCTATAATACGTCTCTATAGGTATTTATGCTAAATGTTCTCGTTATACCATATTTCAATAGAGTTACGGAAAGCTGCCAATATATAATACAGGTGGTTGCAGGTGACATTCTATATATAATTGTAGGTTTTTACTATTCGTAGGTCGTTTGTAATTTATGAACTTACAGCGTGCTTATTATTTTTACTTGGTTAGATAAAACTTAGTGGCGTAACACTCCGTTTTCCGCTTAGAACTAATAAATAATGATAACAAATTAATAAATTCCGACGTATTATTCGCATAGTAATTCAGCAAGGTAAACAGAAATTACAAATTAGACGTCATGATGTCGCACTGACACAGCGTGCGACTTACAGTCACGTGATAAGACAAGATGCGGCTTTAAGTTGTACCGCAATGCCTCGAAAAATAAATATTGCGTAGGGAACGAAGTGTCTTATCACTAACTCCCCTCTATCCTGCTTGCGGGAAAAAGCGTGAAGCTATGTTTTTTTACTGCATTTATTTACGCGTACATTCAAAACTTGCACCCCAAATGGCATAAGGTCTTAGCACGCGCGAAGCAGGTGCATCCGATCCATTTAGAGACGAACCTTGTATATTGTATTGTACGGTTATATGCATTCAAAAACGTTTTAATTGGTTTCTTTATGGCAGATAGTGAAAAATAATGACGCTGGCATAGTACAGTAGTAATATGTGAACGATGGTTATAGGTTTAAATTATTTAGGAGTTTATATTTGTTGATTGAGGCCAGCCGTACGAAGTGTACGAATATGTGAATGTAAATGCGACAAGTTACGCTATTCAACACCCTCCGGCTTCCAGAATTCAGAAAAAAGTGGAAAACGCAATTGTCTATTTTCCCAGGTTCCCTCTGCCTAACCTTTTATGTGGATACAGCGTGAAGCTAAGTATTTATCTTAACCAAAATATTTGTTTAAAATATGCATATTTGTCGGTTTTAGTAATTTCAAGATTTATTTATCATTATTTTTCTTAAACAAAATTTGGGATACCTTAAAAGTTCCTGAATGTCAAGCTTTGCTGTCGTAACGCAGCAGGACGGCGTCTGAAAGAGGATCGGTTGTTGGTTCGATTCCCAATCGGTGGATAAAATTGTTTTCATTTACCCGCTCTTATAATACTCACGTAGACGCAAAGTCTCGAAAACTAGACAGAAAGTGGGGAACGGAATGTCTAAGCTCTAGGTTATCTCCGTCTACTATTCGGTAAGCAGCGTGAAGCTGCTTTTTTATAACCGTGTAGTATTTAAATGCCATTGCTTACTACTTAGTTATGCTATTTTTTATGAGCTTGAAAAACACGCTTTGTTTTATGAATTACAATAATTATAATCTAAAATTAATACATATAACGTGAGCTAAAAAAATATATTATAAAAAATAAAGTATATTAGTACAGAACCCCTTGAAAACTAAAGAAATTTGTCTTATTTTTTTACTCTTCTGACATACAAACCTTGACATAGAAATTATGACGTACAAAACTGCCGATCCCGTAAAGGATGGTAAAGGTGACCACACAGCTGCCATGCAGGTGTAGTACCACCTGTTGACTAAAGACGCTACTATTAATACTATTTATTGTTAAAAACAACTTTAAAATAATAATAAAAACTTTAAGAATGTCTAAAGTTTAAGTTAATAATAGTTTTATAGGTTTTGTTTATTTTACCTTTCACTTTATCCTGAATATAATAGAACAGGCGAGGGCTAGAACTGTTTTTCAGTATCTGTCAATTTTATCAGACATTGCATGTTAAGTGGCGGAACTAAAACCCGCGCTTTGTCTTTTTACCAGAGCGAAGAAAGAAAAATAATTACTTCCTCCGAGTGGAAATCGTATCCACAACTAACGCGTATACAGTCAAACGCTGTACCACTTCACCACAATGACCCAAATCTAAGTATTCGACTACATCTTAGAGTTCTGAGTTCGAGTCACACTTGCAGTAGACATACAATTTTAAATTAAAGTATGTGGGTGCTGATGGCCTTTAAACATAGACAGACAGATAGATTATAACCCAAATTATCCCATATAATGCTTTTGATCCCAGCGAGCGAAATAGATTAAACATACTTAACTTAATAATTAATTAATAAATATTTTTTACTTCAAGTAATAATAATATATATTATTTTTATATTGTTTTTTGGTAGGCTTTGTAACTGATATCCCAAACACCTTTTAAAATATTATTTAATAAATAATGCCTTGGCTCGTGATGTGTCTAGTGGTTAGAACTCTTTATAGTTGTGATCGTGAAGAACTCAAAATCTTTTAGAGATTCAGAGGATACAGTGTTAAGAATTTCATATTATGCCATTAGAAGGTATCGCTTTAATAAGATCTTTGCCATCAGAAGTTGTTCTTGTGTCAGTTATTTAGATAACTGTAGACTCGACAATATAACATTGTCATAACTCGAAGCTCGTCTGAAGATAAGCCAAGAGCGCGTCCTATCTTCCTCTCCACTATAACTGCGAACTAGTTATAATAAAAGGAAGAAAGAGTACGGGCCCCGCCCCGCCCCTACACCGTGAGTTCCGACCAGACCGTAGCTTTACAGTCATCGTTGAACCCTCCGGGACGTTTGTGTGTGATCTTTCTGAAGGTACTTGTTACGCTTGTTTATATTAAGATTGTATTAGAATAGTAATTCGTGATGTTGATTGATTTGTGAGATCAATATAAGTCGTTGGAACGTACGCACTACCGCTAGGCGGCCGATATGTTAAATAAACGCACGGCACACACCCCACAATCGTGTCCCGAACCGTAGGCGGACACTACTACATACACCAGAGTTCCAGGACATAAAATAGCACCACACACCCGTACGAGACAGGCGGACACTGCTAGATACACCGGAGCTGGGACATAACAGCACCACACACCTACTAGTCGTATACCAAGTCTTAGAAGTGGTATATAAAATATCAATGACCAACGCCATACAAGCATAGCTTACGTACCGCGAGCGTACTGCGAGACGGCATCAGCCACGACATAGTTAATGTCGCTATAACAGTTCGCATAAGCCCATCACGTCAGCCTTCGCGACGTCAAGCAACATTCAATATTATAATATGGATCAAAGATCCACAATATGTGTCGCTCCTACACATATATTGCCTTTATAAGAAATTCGATCCTAAAAGATCGTGCCATGATAGACTTTAAATTATCACATTATATTTATTATACATTTGGTACGAGTCTTTATGTGCATCATATTTATTTGTACCGTAGTACTTAATAGTTCGACTCGACCGCTGCCTTCCGAGCATCACCACCACCTATATATATGGAACGACGGTCGCGACACTCGGGACGAGAATATACGAACGCGTCTCGATTAATATGATATTTAAAATATATAGTTTTTATTATTCATATTTAACTATGTTATTTATGTATATTGCCATGCATATTTTATTTTATTTATTTATTTATTTTTAACTTATACCATAGGTACATACTGTTACAGCTTGCACCTAAAACACATATACGTAAATGTGCAATACGTCAACCCATAAATCAAAAAAATAAAAAATAACGATATATAAGGCCAAATTATCTTTAAACCCTATAAAGGCTTTTTTCATATTTTCTTTCTATTTTATGTCTTTTATATTTGAGAAAAGTTGAAGGACGAAACGCAACACCAAGCTTCGTTTTAACAGAGCGGAATTGAAAACAAAAAAATCAGCTCCACGCTGTGTTTTGCACACAGGGAACCCCGGAACCTAGTATTAAGACACTCCGTTCCATTAAATTATTTCGTTATAAATAGTTCCTTAGTAGTGTAACTAATATTTCTTCCGACAGAATTTGAACCTACACCCATTACACTCGATCCCACTAAATCACTACAACTAACAATACTCAATGACCACTTATAACAAATAAGCAAAAACAACAGACATACAATTCTTCTTATAGTTTTTACAAATCACTTCTAATTAATTAGCCATAGCCAGCTTGTCTTTAGAATCTATTGTATTCCTCAACAATGAGATTTCCTGTTACAACTAGGATTCTAACCTATTGACGATTTGACACAGTTCCGTCGTTGGAGCGTTAAACGCCGTGTGGTGTAATTGTAATTGTACTTTACTTTGTTTGTAGCTATCGTGCATCAGTGAGACAGTGTACGCCTGGAAACGTGATGGTTGTGGGTTCGATCCTCATTCGGAGGAATTATTATTCTTATCCAAGACCGTCGTGTAGTATCTTAATGGGAAACGGATGTCACTAGGTGCCCAGCTTTCTTTTGCCTACACTGATATGAACGGGATACAGCGTGAAGGTAATTTTTTTTCTGTATTTCTCCACTCTGGTAAGGTAAAATCCTGCGTTGAGCTACACTTAACACGCAATGTCTCGAAATCGGGTGGAATGTTTTGACAATATATTCTCTCTGCCTGGGGTAGGCTATGATGATATAGAAATATTTGATTTTAAAATTTTGAAACTGTAAGGAACTGTACAGAAGAAGTTTTAAAATTCATTTTAAATAAAAAATAACATAAATTTTCATAAAAATTAAAAAAAAAATCACACTGTATACCGCTTACGAGTATAGCAGGGTGGGTGGACCGAGGAGAGGATATTTATATTATAACACTCTATTCCTCATGCACTGTTCAAATTTCTAGTAATTGCGTAGTAAGCGGAATTTAACGAACGGTGTCCAAGAAGCGTGGGTTCGAATCACGCTAATTAAAAAAATATATATTTTCTTTATATTTTAAAGAAATTTTTCGTCAGAAATAACAGTTTTTTATTTAAAAAAATCGTATAATTCTTTAAATTCTAACATTTTACAGCTTCCAGTAGGTATAGGACTGTCAGTGGATTTAAAAGCTACAATCTGACGTCGCCGGATGTCCGCGCCGCTATACGTTTTATTCACTGAAAGGGATACTTGTTTTTCAGTAAGCTTTTTACTATATGTATACGGCTTTATATTAACTCATCTTGATGCCGTTTGACTCGATGTTTGTGGGTTCGATTACCACTTGGGGAAAACGACTTATTTTCGTGTTCTTTAAAAATCCGTCATTTAACATGGAATATCTTATAAACTGAGCGGAAAATGGGGAACGAAGTGTCTAAGCACAAGGTTCCTTCTGCCCATCTTGCCGTATGTAATATAAAACAACGTAAAGCGGCTGCAGAACGAAAAACGAAAAAGTTTATTTTTTATATTCTACAGTAGATTTAGTAATCTAGTGACATTGCACTCTGCTCTCCACATAGAGCTCTGCATAACTTAAGAAGCTTGAAAAAGTTTCATAACGTAACTTCACAAAGTTATAGCACCTTTATATCAGTTGAACCACTTGTCAGTTTTCCCATAGAAACGCTCTGCCCTAGTTAACATGTAGATTATTGCTTTATACAGGATGCTGAAATTCACTATAAAATCTATATAGAAAAAGCGAAAAAATACCTCGAAAAAAGCACTATTGCATTCGCTCCCAAATCCGCGCTACTGAAATCGGCAGATTGGAATTTTTCGAATTCCTTCTCCCGAAACGTCAGTCGTATGCGACAAACGAAAAAATACTCGCATATTAAATACCTGACTTGTCTTTCCTTGAGTCACATTCAAAAATGTTTTAAAACCTGTATGTTACTTACACAAGCTACTATAGCTTAGTGAGACAGATCAATTTTATACAATATACATTTTCATTGGTTATTGATTAATTTTTTATTAGTTAGTTATATGGAAAACGGATTCTATCCTGAGTTTTTCTATAGTGTGTGAACGTATGTATCTTTTTATAAAATATCGGAGCAATATTTGCATATAATATCCCCGTTCAATGTAGTGCTGGACACTGTTACCGTAACGTGAACCTCAGGAAGGGTATGCTTGAGAACGGTGGTTTTAAACTAAATGTGGCGAAGATTCCCGCGACTTTTTCCCGCAAGCGCGCACTTGAGCACTATCCTCATACGTTCTGAGTCAGCCCTTAAGTCGGAAAAGTTCAAGTAGCTTTGACACTTTGACACGAGTCTGGAGACATCGATCACGATGTCCATGACGGATAAAGCGCTACCTGTGCTACCTGTGTCAAATGGCGGGAGATCACTGGTGTGGTCTGTGATCGCAAAATACCACCCAAGCTGAAGGGACTAATATACAAGAGCATCATCAGATTGTTTCTTTTATAAGGCACTGTTGGTCAGTATTATCTAGGCACACTCAGGAGCTTCACGTCATGGAAATGTAGATGCTGAAGTGGATATAGAACACGTCCATTCAAGGTAATCTTGGAATTAGCTCCAAAAGCGTCGTCTGATATGGTACGGCCGCGGAGGGAGGAGGGATTTACATACAGTACCCTGCCATGTGCGATACAGCGTGATGTTAAAAAAAGTAATAAATAGCGTTACTTTTTGCCAAATAGTATATTAAAAAAATATATATTATAAAATAGACAAAAAAAAACCAAACTAATTTAAATCTGTTTCCGCCCGGGATCGAACCGGGGGCCTTGTGCGTGTGAAGCACACGTGATAACCGCTACACTACGGAAACTGTAATAGCAATGTTCTAATACTATATCTGTTTGTAACAAGTCTGAAACATTGAAAAAAATTATTAAAAACCTAATAATAAAAAAAATCTACCTACACTTTTTTTATAGTGTACTCGTATCGTATGATACTTTACAAATCAATCCATTTAATTAATACATATATTAGGTGGATTGTGAAAAAAATTGTAGGCTGCCATTTTGTTGAACTGCCTTTTTGAATTAGCAACAATATTGGTTATAATAGGTAACTTCATTGTCATAAGAACTGAAGTCGTAATTCATTTCAAATTCAGCTCAGACGTACACGTGGTTAGAAGTAGATCAAATTGAGCTTACAAGGTTTCACATACACTGACGCACATTTTTTTTTTTTTTTTATTTATTACTATCAAATATCCATACAAAAATAATTTTACAATAATAAGGCACTACAAAAAACCACGAAGGTTTGTCTAGAGTACCATAATTCGTCTAAATTATAAATTTAAATAATATTTCTGTAATAATTGATTTAAACTCCCCTCAGTAATTTTACATTTTATTTTAGTGTCCAAATTATTTATTAAGTAAGGAACCATGTATGCCCTGGTGCGCTGTCCGTATTTGTTATTAGCTGATAATGAAACTAATTTATTTTGTGTCATATTGCGCGTTGTAATTTTATGAGTAATTTTAGTTTGAAACTTCGAGTCAAAATAATTTTCTTTTAATATAGTAAATTTAATTTTATCATAAATGGGAATAACCTGGCAGTATTTAAAGAGAAAGTTTTCTTCAGTAGTCTCTTGCAGTTTGATTTTTAAAGGGACGATGTTTTTTAATATTCTAACTTGTAACCGATGTATGTGACTCAAGTATGTTTTGTCAGTTCTGCCATAACTACTAAGTCCATATGAAATAATTGAATCAGCTAAAGCGTTATAAAGCATTATCTTAGTCTTATACGTTAAACTATTTTTTATAATGAAAATATTTGCCAAAAATGA
>JAATLQ010027900.1:0-21144 GCA_013421005.1 Heliconius erato x Heliconius himera | reverse complement strand
AAAACTGTACAGGAGTTAATATGCAATTATTACAGTTATTTTATAAAGAATATTATGAATCCTTCAAATCAATAATTTAACATTTAAGGCTGTTTCTGAATGAGTAAATTAAATTATTCACTGACATCAGCACATTTAACAGAGTATATTATATAGGTAAAAAGAACATAAAGTTACAAAAATATATACGTGTAATAAATAATTAGCTTTATGTATATTTTATAAATATCAAATATCAAATATCAACAATGGTCGTATTTTTTTATTTAAAACAATCAAAAATTCTTTGACGATAATGTCGTAAAAAAATCATATTAGAAGTCATTATAGTTGTCAATCAATTGTGCATATTAAATCAATAATCATGTATTTTAAGTGGGCGAGCCGCTAGTAAGGAATAATTATATATTTAATTTAGTTCTAGTATACGATGCATCCGCCATTTAACACTCAATATCTATAAAATTCGGTGAAAGCGGGGAGCAGAGTGTATTAAACACTAGGTTTCCTCTACCTACTCTGCTTTGCAGGAATAAAGCATGAAGTGTTTTTTTTATATAGTGTAGGAAATTCCAACTACCTATTTCATTAAATTTACTTCATAGACTCGTGTAAGTTACAGGAAAAATTACTTTGTTGTTTTCTAAAGCAAATTGTTATGCTTTTTTACTGAAATGAAAAAAACAAATTGAATTTTAATCAATTATTTGCAAACAAAATAAATTTAGAAATTTAAATTTGTTATAAACTTTACTGTTGATATAAAAAAACTAACATATAAAAAATATAAATAAATATACAGGTGATAGATATCCAACTGTTTTTTAACCAAGACAGCATGGTTCGAAATTTTCCCGTTTTCGAGATATTGAACATCCAAAAAAAAAATCTAAAGGTGCACCATAAAATGGGCAAAAAAATATATATTCTGCGTGTTTTTAAATCGACTATTGGTATTTTTGGATTCAGTGAAACTTGAGTTAATCACGTAACATAAAGTCCCCTCAATATTGCAAATCGTTGTTTATAGGGTGACAAAATTTGTAAAAACTTTATTACTAGCTGTAACATAAACACTTACCACGGGTGACGATCAGGACTTGTATATATATTAATTTCTATGAATTTATTAAAAGTTAATACTCACAAAGGCCAAGAAACTCATTTTATAAAAAAAGTATGTCAAGTGCGAGTCAGACTCGCCCACCGAGAGTTCTGTACCTGTTTCAAGAGTTAACAGCAACTACAACTTATAAAAATTGGCTAATTTAATATTGTGGGCGAAGTTCTTAAATTTATTTATAATTTCTCTTTTTTTGCGATTTGTTCTTTTTTCCAGTGTAATTTTTAAATAATACAGCAAAAAACAATTAATTCATAAATTTTCTTTTGAGTGCGTTGTCTTGGAAACTTATAATTTCTAATATTTTCTAAGTTCCAAGGGACCGTAGACTAGAATATTTGATATTAATTTCAGCTTCATAGCTCCACTCGATTCAATATGATAAAAATGGTCTTGACAGAGGGACAACAGATTGATCTTATAAGAGTCCCATTTTTTCCTTTTGAGGTATTGGAGAAACCATAAAAAATAAACCAGGTTTCAGAACAAAGGATTAGAGAATAAAGGATGAGAAATCGAGAGATCGTGAAATGTTAAAAGATTAACTTGAGTTTGATATAGGACTTTATTTATCCTGACGACATTTTAATGTTGTTCTTAACTTTCGTTATTATTTTTTTCATCGTTTTGCATCTGAATCTAAAGTCTGAATTTCTATGACCGCGATGGTTATGGGTTCGAATTATAATAAGGGCAATGCTTTTTAAAATGTATGCATGAAAGTTGCATTTTTATAGTTAAAATTGAAGAATATTGTGATTGTTCACAGTACAAATAATAATAAAATCATAAGCATTTAACCTTAAATATATTTGATAGTGATATTCAAAGGAGATTCGAACAATGGCAAGTGCTGTGTTCGAAGTCATAAAAAAGCGTTGAATTGTTGTTTTGAGCTTTTAAAAAATAATAAAAATAAAAAATTAAATTTACATCACGCTGCAGGGTAGGCAGAGGGAACCTAGTGTTAAGACACTCCGTTCCCCACTTTCGGCCGGATTCTGGAGGCATTACATGTTGAGTGGCAGAACTCATCGCCGCGCTTAACCTCGACAACAGAGCGAAGAAATGGAAATATAAATTTAAGTAAATATTTCATCTCCTCGAGTGGGGATCGAACCCACAACCAGTCGGTTTAGCAGTCACACCTCGTGCCGCTGCGCCACGACCGGCCGAAAAAAATAATAAAAACGTAATAATTTAGAATGACGATTTATCTTGGATAAGGTAGGCAGACGAACCCTTCTTTCATCATTTTGCGTGTTGCATAACTCAATACCTCCAGAAGTTGGCGTAAAGTGGGGAATAGACTGTTTTAACACTAAGTTCCCTCTGCGTACCCTGATGTGAAGCTGATTTTTTAAAAATAATATAATAGTTTTCTAATTTAATTAAATTTTAATATTATTGAGCACTAATATTATCATTATGAATAATATTTTACTCAGCCTTTATCAGAACAAGGCTGACAATGATGCATCATTATTGTTTTATTGCAAGAGTTATGTTTATGATGAAATTTTACTGTATACAATAATAATAAATTTTAATAAATAATAACCCAAGATTGTATCGAGATTTTACAATTTAATTTTTATTGTTCAATTGATTGAACAAATAAAATTTTGGCAATTAAAATTTGAATTTTTAAGACACATATGTAAGTAGTGGCCGAATTGGGAAGTTAGAATATAAGATGGGCGTGTGTTTAAGTCCTGCAAAGGTTTTTTTTTATATTCAATGTATTTTTTTTAAGTTTTTTCTGGTCCAACTGAAAAAATAAATTTCGCCAGTATAAAAATCAAAGTGATTTATAATAGAAACGATGAAAAGTTAAAACTTTATCATTGCCTTAGAAGACACTCAATATAAAATATTTTTTTTATTTTGCAAAGAAGGTATTATAGTATTTTGCATTTTCTTTTTTTTCATATATTATTCAAAACTAATACCATACATTTCCTCAAACAAAATCATTGAACCTATAGGTACCAAACTTGAGTAACTACCATATTTTAAATATCAAAATCCAAAACAAATTTGCTCTTCCAACCATTATATACATATTATACTGTTATAAATACCCAATAAAGAAGTAATAACATTATATTTATTGATATATAAACTAAATATTTATTACTAAATTAAACAATAAATATAAAAGGCTTATAAGAATTCAGCTTAAAATATACAGAATATCGATTTAGTTACGCACTTAATCGATTTGGAGCACGACTCGAGAGGTACATTAACCTGACCCCACTAATACGATATGGTTTTCCCACTAGAAAGTATCGAGTTGACAGACAATATGAACTTTCCTTAACATTATACTTTCTTTTTTATCCATTAAAACTAAAAGAACTGGGCTTTAATGTATCTAAAGAGAAAAGGAGAAAGTCCTGTTTTGCATTTACGTATTTAGGAGGCCGCCGCGAAGAAATATTTTTATTTGCCCTTTTTGTTTAAGGGTGGCGTTAAGTTCCGCTAAAAACAACATGCCTTAAATTAATTCCGGCGGAAAGCAAAAAAATAATTATTAAAAGTATTATTTCACACTAAAGACACAAAATATTTAAAAAAAAAATAGAAAACGTATAAATTTTAAAGAGTTTTGAAATTATTTAGTTCATAGCATTATCTCTTACCAAATGATATTTCTAAGCAATTATATTTGGTTAGCGGAAATTTGTGAAAATCTCCGTACAGAGAAGTTAACAACATAAGTTGTAAGAAGCATATAAAAATTTCGACGTAGCTTGATGAGAAAGTATGGCCTCGTGGTTAGAGCTCTTGGACGTTATCCAAGAGGTGCGGGTTGAAATCGCGAAGAAACGCGGTACGTTTAAATCAATAAAAAATCAGCTTCACGCTGTATCCCATAGCAGAATAGCCAGAGTAGTTAGTAGTTTCCCATTTTAAGCGCCCGGATTTCTGCCTTGGTGCCAGACAAAAGTAATGAAAATATTAATAAATAATAATTCATTCCATCGAGTAGCAATCGAACCCACGACCATCGCTTTATAGTCACATCCTTGTGCGCATGAGTGAAGTTTAAAAAATATATGAATTGATCAAAAAATACCATATATATTTTTGTTGACATTCGTCTTCAATAAGGAAAATATACTGATAAATATCTGGTTTAAGTTAAAATTGGATTTTTTCTTAAATCGCATATTCCGGAAGCATTATTTGGTTTTACTGTTAAAATTACGCGTACAGAATCACGTAGGCATAATATATAATATTATGTAACTATAGAACTAATACTATATAAAGAGGTCCCTATTAAAATGGCTTAATGTATGTAGATATGGACAACGTTTGACGGTAAAAACTATGATTGTGGGTTCGATCCCCAGACCTGGAAATGAATTATTGGCGTTCCGCCACTCCACACGCATATATGTATGTATTTCATCACGCCATATCTCGGGTTCAAACATAAATGAAAGCTAAAAGTACAAAAAAATATATTTTTTATAAAATATACATATAAAAGTTATGATCTTGGAAAAGTATACAAGTGCAACGACAAACGCAACGGTTGTGGGTTCGATTCCCACTCGGGGAAATGAAATATTTAATATTTCATTTTGTCGCTATGGAAACTGGAAGTCCCGCCACTCAACATGCCTCGAGAATTTGATGGAAAGTGGGGAACGGAAATGTCTTAACACTAGATTTCCAGCGTGAAGGTAAAGACAATCTAATTTTAGTTTTTAAAAGATAGTATTCAGCATCAGACGCCGACGTAAATCGGGCCATTTTTATAGATTCAAAGTCATTTTGGGGAGAAATTTACTATTTATATTTATCACATAATATGTGTATGTATTCCCCTGAACGATTAGATAAAGGGTAATTGGGTTCTTCCATTGAGATATTTGCTACATCTTTTCGCTTAACGCTGTATCCCGCATATAACAGGGTAGGCAGAGGTTACCCAGGATTAAGGCACTTCGTCCCCCACTTCCTAGCGAATTCTTGAGGCATTGCGTGTTGAGTGGCGGAACTCGACACCGCGTTTTGTCTTGTTATCACTGGAGCAAAGACAATGAAAGTATTAAATACTTAATTTTACTGAGTAGATCCACAGCCATCGCGTTTACAGTCACACGCTTGTGCCGCTGCACCACAACGGTCTCATCACAACATTATTAATTACTAAGCGACATTTCAAAATAAGAGGTAAGAAAAGAACGGAGTGATGCATTACTGTATATTGTTTCATCACCCTCCGATTGCGGAATACACATACCAGTAAAAGAAAATACGGTAAAACACTCTGATGCAACGTAAATGGTACTTGCTGTTCAAAACCCAGACGTGGGTGTCCCTATTTAAGTACATTTATAACTTCACAAACAGGATAGGCAGAGGGAACCTAATTTTCAGAGTTAAGATACTTCGTTTCCGTGTGCTTCGCCAAATTTTCGAGACATTTTGTGTTAAATAGCGTAACACAACATCGTGCGTTTTATTACCAGAGCGAGGAAATAAAAACAATTCATTCCACCGATTGAGAATAGAACATATAACCGTCACTTTTTTAATCTAACTCTGTGCCATTGCGCCACGGGGGTGTTAAATTAATTTCTTACATAAAATAAGAATTGTTTACATTTTTTCGCCATTGTTACTTATTGAATGTTCTTTAAATAAATGACTTCAAAAAAAGGAAATTACAGTTTGACATGTATGTAGGTGTGAAAAATATAACCTATATTTGATTTAGGTATGATTATCTATTTAGTCTTAAAAGCACATGCTCTTAATTAAGTAACTGTAGGTTTGGTCAATAAATTTCTCGGAAACTGTCTGTTTCAACTTAGAGAGCACTTAAAGTTTCATCAAAACCTTTCAGTTGCTTTCGAGATATGGATCCAATTCTTTTTTAAATACTTCAAGTCGGTTGGTTTTTTATTAAATTATATATTTTTTTTTAAAATCACCTAAAATTTCATAAAAATTTTCAGTTATGTTAAGAATCCTATGCGCATTCTACTAAATAAAAACCCTGCGAGGGGGATATTTATGTATATAATAAAGGCGTTTCCCAAGTTTGATAAGATAACGTATGACGTTGGGTTCTTCTATTTATAAAATAGTGTAAAATAGAAGGAAAACGGTGAATTATGTGACGTTTTACTAGTACTTTGCTGACGTAGTGGTTGTTATAACTGAGAAATATAAAAAAAACCCGTTTAAGTGTGAGTTGGCTTCGCCTACCGAGGGTTCCGTATCAATTCTATGATTATTGGTCAACGAGAACGTGGCTTTTTAAAAACTTTTATTTAACTTGCAATGTATGTAATATGTAAGTTAGTTCGGGTGAAATCTTTGAGCTCAATTTAGAAGTAGATATCTTCAAGCGATTGAGCTGAAATTTTGTAAACACGTTTGGTTTGGATGACAATGCATGATAAGGTGTGTGACCTCATTCTAAATCTAATATGGCGGACCATCCAAGATGGCGGAATAGTTGTACTTAATGCACTTCAATAATATGGGTTTCAAATGAAAGGGCTCGTTGAGAGTAACTCGATAGATAATGGAACGTTTTTCTAAATCTAATATGGCGGAACATCTAAGATGGAATCCGGAAAAGGGATCCGGAATATTTATTATTTATGCATTTCTGTAATATGGGTATCATTTTATAATGAAAGGGCTTGCCGAGAAATTTTCAAATTGCATGAAGCTAGGAATTTTTACGTTTAGTAAAATTACCTACCTTCATGCATTTGAAAAAAACAAAGTTATTTTCAAGTCACGGACAGACGCGTCAATTTCATTTCTGAACCTTTAGATACGTAAAAAGTACAATAATTAATGCAATGTGCAAACAGCGTCATTAATTTTCCTACATAACAGAGCAGCAGCGGGAACCTAGTGTTAAGTCACTGCGTTCACCACGCACTTCCCATTTTCAAAATGTTGTCTGTCCAATAGTAAAACTCTTTGCGTAAATTTTCTTCTTACTTTTCGAATAGATTTTATTGCTGTTGACTGGTTTTTACAGCGTCACCGGGCGGGGAGGGGCGAGAGTAGCTCGTCTCTACAGCTTTGATGGACGCTCGTAAAGAGTTGTCGGTTGCAGGGGAATGCCCTGCGTACGCTAATCAGGGAGGGAGTAAGTTTCTTGACGTGATAACGTGTTACAAATCGATCTGGTTGTACAAAAAATCATTTTTACGTTCCACCTTAGCCGAGCGTGCAAGCGAGAACGCTGAACAAGCGATAGAGAGGCACCATAGGCACAATCGTCCTATCGTTAACAGAATAACGTAGATTGGGGAATCTTGAATATTAAGTTGTAAATAAATAGTTAATAACACATTGTTATTTGTAATTAATCTACATATAATTTAAATAGAATATAATTTAAAGTATTTGAATTAGATTATTAGTATTTGAATTTTGACTGTAAATAAATGTTAATTTATCAAAAAAAAAACAATTAATTTCCTCTTGTATATTATACAAAATAATGATAACTCGGTCATAATAATTAAATTTAATTCATATTCTACCTAAAAATCTATTTAATTTTTTTTCTTATGACGTTATCACATAAACCGAATACACAGACAACCAGGTCGTATTAGCTATTTTTTGATTAATTATTCGCAATTTAATCAAAATTAGATCGATATGGCGTGCCTATGAATACACTCGCGATGATTGCTAGTTCAATCTAAGCTCGGGGGAATTCATTTTCATTCTGACAAGACAAATCGCGGCGTTGAGTTCCGTCACTTAACATTAGATTTTATTTGCCTCTCCTATTATAAGTGCGATAAAGAATCTAATCGAGGTAAAGGTTAAGATATACTAATTATTCTCGAGCAAATTCATAAACAATAACAACAAGAACTAATATTATAATTTTGCTTGTTATTTTCCTTAAATATAACACTTGTGGTTTGATATAAAAATTTAATTTTAATGAGAATGTCATTATAATACTAAAAACAATAAATAGTTTGTTGTTTATTTAAATAATACGTGCTTTATACATAATTACCTAATAAATATGATTTCATAATATATTTATACATTATACATATAATTATTATATGCCTAAGAGTTTGTTTGGTTGTAAGCGCTAATCTCAGAAACTAGGCTATTTGTCAAGCAAGATTTTATAAAGACTATATTACGTCACGTTGTCGTATACCATTCTTAATTATTTCTATTCAAAAGCAGAGATTAATCATAGCAGATTTACTTAGTTTCTGACTGTAGGTTTAGTGACTATGACTCATTTCTCCATTGGGGAAAGATTATACATTTTTATTTGTTTTCTCACAATGTACCTCGGGAACTTAATATTAAGATCTCCTTTTTGTCACGGAAATAGAAACTATGATAATTCATTGCCCTGAGTGGTAAGGGCAGTGGCGGACTTACGGGCGGCGGTACGTCCCCGGCCTCCGGTCCTGGGGAGTCCTCAAATGCTGCATGTTCCCTTGATCATAAAGTCTTTGAAAAAACGCCTACTTAAGAGAAAGTTTTAGAGCCCGCGTAAACAAATAAGTAAAAGAATAAGAACAGCCTGTGCTGAACTGAACCGGTAGTTTACATTAATTTAAATAAAATTATTTTATTACTTTATTTTGCTAATGTCTATTATCTAATACCAGTTTTGTAGTTTTTAACTTTATTGATGAAAGTAAAAAACGAAGTTTAAAATACTACAGCTATTTATATTTTATATGCGGAACTAATATAATATTACTATGGCGGGTGTACGAGCTTTTGCTGCAAAATTATCGATCAAAGATATTATACCTCGGTCAATGTTCGAATGCATGCGCTTCGATACATGGCTATCAAACAAATAAACAATATTTTCCAAATAGTTGAGGCAAAGTTTTTGATGGAAGTTTCCGAAGATGCTCTGGCTGTAGGAGTGGATCTCTATGTGATCTGGATCTGGAAGAAATTTACAATGAATTTGAGAAGGATCACGTTTTACAAGAAATAAAAAGTCGTTCTCCCATTTTCGATAGCACGTCTGTGCTACAGATTTGTGTGACTTTACACAATCCTTATCCTATTCATCACTTATTAACCATTTGCATTTCGGTTGCATCATGGTAGAGAAGTTTTTCTAAAATGAAAGTAAATAAAAATTAATAAAAAAATATTACAATGAATCAAGAGCGACTCCTTAATCTGTTTGTCCTTTCAATTGAAAGAAAAGTTTGTAGACGAGAAAACATAATATATAAAACAAGTGTTAGATCTATCTCTCTTTCTCGAGTCTCTCATGTCTGAGGATCGTGGTCATCATCTGGATTGCATCAGGAGCAGATGATTTGTCTCCATCGGTATCTATCTCACCTTCTCAGCTTCTAAGTTCTATAACTGTATAGTATGGTATCTATCTCACCTTCTCAGCTTCTAAGTTCCATAACTGTATAGAACTTAGAAGGTGACTATTCCATAACCTGATTGGTCCGTCGTGATGGTGGAGGACCGCGCAATATTTTTCCTTGAGTTTTGCGAACCACAATTAGTTTTTCAAGACTTTTGCTCACTATATGGTCGCAACATGACAGGACCCGTTGTTAGCATTAAGTGGACAAGCGAGTTTTCAAGAAATTCTACTACACGTACACAATTGTGATTGTATATTTATGCAAGCTTTTAATATTAAAAAGCTAAATAGTACACAATAATTTTTACATGAAAAAATAATTAAAATAAACAAATAAATCAGCTTCACGCTGTATCCCGCACACGGCAGGGTACGCAGAGGGAACCTAGTGTTAAGTCACTCCGTTCCCCACTTTTTGCTGAATTCTGGAGGCATTGCGTGTTGAGTAAAAAAAATAACAAAATAATTGTGAATTGTAAAAATATTTTTATATTGAGGGCTAGTAGGCCTCTGGATAAGAGCGCAATGCCTAAAGAAAATCGGCGATTGGGGCGAACAGAAGTTCACCCCAATCGCCGATTAACAATAAGACTATTGTTTTAAACTAAGTTGCCAGGTTAATTCTGTCTACCCTGCTGTGTGCAGTATCTGTATCCTGTAATTGAATAAAAAAACTAAAGTGTGTTTCGTTTTTTAATGTTTTTCATTTAATTTTATACGAATGATACAATAATAGCAAATTATTATGACTCAATGGATTTTAGCTTTGAACGGATTTCATCACTTAAAGATGTTTTTTTTTCGGGCTTAATTTTTGGATAGTAAAATATCTGGGATGATAACAAGGCTAGGGGGGACATGGACCACCTGGCCACCGTATTCCTACGTCCACGGCCAAGCTGCATGCGGCTAGCTAGTTTTTATATTTTTTTCTGTTATAATCGCTACTGCCATCTAACGTGAGTTTGACGAATTAGCTTGTAAAGTTAAATAGTACACAGAATGTCTTATTTAGTAGTAGTTTCGTAGTTTTCCAAAAGATGGCGCTTTTTATACATTTTATTAATTATATTATTTGCTGTATAGCGTTATTCAATTGGCATTTTACTTATCTTCACAGGTTGTCGGTTCAAATACGGAAAAGTTCACAGATATGCATATTTTGTTTTCTTTGTTTTCTTTTTGTTATCTTTTCGCATTTCTCGCGTTTGGCAAGTGAGACAAAGGTAATTTATATATATAATTTTAAATTTTTGGTTAGTTAATCTAATTAATATGGCGCAGTGTGACAGCGTCTGTAAAGAGCGTAGTTTTCATTATTTTGAAGGTGAAAATTCATTATTTCCACTTCCCTTACATGATAGAAGGATGCAATTGGGGAACCTAGTGTTAAGACACTACATTCCCATTGAGACACTTCCGATTCTAACTTCGAATTTTCGAGGGCAAACAAATAATTATATTTAATAATTCTTTTCCTCGAGTGGGAATCGAACCAAGAACTGATCTCAAGATAATTCTATAATGCTTAACGTTTTAAATAAGGCACATCATTATTTAAAGGGATTAATCTTCGATTTTTTCGAAGCATTAAAATATTTATTTACTTCAAAAAATGTTGCAGGTAAAAACTTTATGTTATTTAGGTATCTAAGTACTCTTGCAACCTTCATAAATAATACATACAATCGTATAGAACTTTTATTCATATAACAATACAATTGCAGCCGTCACCGCGCAGGGGCACACGCTTGCGAATGTAAACACGTCAGGTTGTGAGTTCAATTCCCGCTCGAGGTAATGAAATGTTAAATATCTTATAGAAGTGTCGAGGCAAAGCGCGGCGTTGAGTTCCGCCACTATACGGCAAAGAAAATGAAAAAACGGAGTGTCTTAATATTAAGTTCTCCCTGCTGCTGCTGTGTGCAGGATACGTCGTGAAGCTAATAAAAAAATATTTGTTAATATGTAAATTATATTATAATTGTAGACTTAGCTAATAAATTATCTCGGCAAATAAAATGCCTCTATCAATAGGTACAGGTACGAAATCAAAATCTACTTTTATCTAACCTTGATATGGCATGGGTGTGTAAAATTACATTATTTTGAGGAAGCACGAAAACAACGTGAGAATCTTTGAAGATATTATAAAAAATCTTTTATATATTCTTGTAAACTCAATGTTACGGTCACGACCGTATAGTTAACCTGTGTGTACACCGGGTGTCCAAATTTTGATATAATTATTCTTATTTTTTATCGAAAATGTTAGTTTTATTTTTTATAATATTATTTAATTTCTTTATTCTCTTGACATTATGCATTAGTCACTTTGTTCTGTTCTGTAGAAATTCACCATATTTCGTCCAAAAAAAAGAACATTGAAAAATTAAAATGTGTTCAACATCACGTTCAGTAAACCAAATTTCAGTTACATCATTATAGAGATATATAATTGTATTGAAAATGAAAAGAAAAATGTTTACTTATACTAATAATAATGTTTTTTTAAAATGTTATTATCTATAATTGTTCATCTAGACTTAGCTAGTTAATGGCGTCTAGTGAGACGCTATTAGTCTATATTTATAACATACTAGTAGTTTTAAATTATATACCGGTTTTTGTAAACCGGTATATAATTAAGTTTCACAGTTAAGTTAACTAAGTTTTTAGATATTAAATATTAAAAAAATATTATTATAAAACTCTATAGGGTCTTCTCGTCTTTTTAAATTATTTTAACTTTTTAATTAAAATAATAATTTCAATTTTTAATTTAGAGACAGTTTATATTTCATCAAATCTTTCATACAAGTCTTCAATTAAAAGACTATTTATTATGCTACCTTTGTACAGTCAATATATATATATTAAAAACGCAAGTGTGACCTCAGTATCAGAATGATCTCATAGCTTTCAAGATATACATATAATCGACAAGGACAAGGGCAAAAAATGTAATTAACTTCGTACCCTACATGTATGGTTTATATTTTTATTTAACTTTAATCATATTTAAAAACTAGCGTCCTGCTCGCAGCTTCGCCCGCTTGGTCTATAAAATTATTTATTTACTAATCTAAATTACTTTCGTGTTTTTTTTTAATATTTTCACATTTAGTCAATTCAAGACGATTTCATAAAAAAAACTTAAAATATGAAAGATGTAACTTTTTTATGTATGAACCGATATGAACAATAGAGCAAACTGCATTTAAATCGATTAAGTCGTTTCTAAGACTAGCGTGCACAAAGGCACAGGCAGATAGAGATAAAAAAAACATCATTTTGTATTCTATTAGGTAGGTAGGTAGGTATTTTGATAAATGCCCTTAATAATAGATTTTTCTCATTCATCTTCCATGTGCAGACAGCGATCACTAACAATTTTATTATATGTAAAGATTCTATTATATTTATGATAAGTAACTCTTTACTATCATTTTTGAGACATTGAAATTATAATGTCTAATAAATTATAATGTCTAATAAACACTCTGTTTTTCGCTTTTCGCCTCACCTCGAGTCATTGCGAGTTAGTAGCGGAACTCAGCGCGTCCTTTTGTCTTGTCAGAGCGAATCTAATGAAAGTAATCTTGTCGAGAGGAGAGTGACAATAAAAATTTAAATCTATTAATTGTGTAATTATTAATTAAGTACTACCTACTGTATAACTTAGACTTGACCCAAGGATACAGCGTCAAAGGAAACAGCACATAGGGTAAAATATTTCAAACCTATACCTAAAGAAATTAATCAAGATGCCTCAACAGTTTGGACGTAGGATTTTTTTTTTCATTTCACGATTTTTATCCATACCTGTATTTCGTGTGACGCGATTACGTATAGATCATTGGGATCTATACGTAACATACATAAACACTTACTACTACAAAAATACTACTAAAGGTTAAACAATTTTGAACTTTATCGCCAATACATACGATTCGATTTCGAAATGAAGCGTGTGCGGCGATGTTCCTTTGATAGGTTTATGTGTGCGTGCGTCATCCTTACAAATGGCGTTTTGTTTTAAAATGACAATTTTATTATTTATTTTGTTTGTAAAAATAACTTTTTCATTTTTGGGAATTTATTTTTTTCTGATTTATATTAGGCCTTTATAGAGTAGTTAAAACTGTGGTTTCATTTAATGTGGTGCTTACACTTCCTGTATATTACAACAATAATTTTATTATTTATTTTGTTTGAAAAAAGAAACACTTTTCATTTTTGGAATTTTTTCAAATTGTATTAGGCTTTTATAGAGTAGTTAAAATTGTGGTCTCATTTAAAGTGGTGCTGACACTTCCACCCTCTATATAAATAATTTTATTAACTGTCGACATACATATGTATATTAAAAAATAATATTTGGTATATTTTTTTATTAAAACTATACCAAATATTTTTTACATAAACATATTTTGTTTATAAATATTAATTATAAGCATTTAAAATCTCTTTATTGCACAAATAATATGTTTTTTAATTACAATTTATATAATTATGCTTAACTGTTTCCCGTTATAACATCTACAGATGACAATGAGTCGTATAAAAATCTGTTTACCAGTTAAGAGGAAGTAACGTAATATACAATATGTATAAGTATACATGAGCGTGTGGAGGACAATGGCTGCAATGAATGACTTTGTTTTGTGGTATTTATAAGATTTTTCCTTTGAATGCTACCTAAGTTCTAAAATTATTGTTGCTTAGGCACAGAGAACCTAATGATATTATAAGTCGTTTTGTTCTGGCCTCTTTTTTTGGAAGGATTACGTTTTACATGACGGTGCTTAACGCCGCGCGGCGATAGTTTCTTAAATTAAAGCATGTAAAAGAAGAATCCTTGTTTATCCCGCAACAGCAAAGAAGGTGAGGAGGATCTTGTGTCAAGACTCTGTGTTCTATACTTTCCGTCTGTATACGAAATGTTGAATTGTAGAACTCGATGCTAACAAAATGCTTTGTTTTGCCAAAGAAAAGAAAATATAATTAATAAAGTAAAAACAAAACGTTGAACCTTGAGGGAGTCACACCTACAACCAACGTGTTTACAGGCAGGCGGTCTCACTGCGCAACGACAATCTCAAAATGATTGCGTGAGTTTTTATATACTTACATATTATTTAAAAGATCGTACAAAATTTGATACACATTTACTATCAATTCGACGTTTTTTTCTACGAATTTTATTATAAGAATGAAAGAATGAATGTTAAATTGAAAAGGTCCAATACACTAATCTCAAGAACTACTGGTTCGAATCGAAAATTTTTCCTTGCGCTGGATTCTTAGTCCATTTGTTGACGAAAGTTATAGCATATATCTTTTAATGTACTCCACTGCAGTCATTTGTTCCCAGCCTCATTAAACAAAGATAATGTAAGGTTTCATTCATCCAGGATGAGAACTCATTACAATTTAGTTGATTTAGTGAGGCTAGACGTGGCGCAGGGGCACAAAGTGTGACTGTAAAATCGACTAGTTGTGGGTTCGATCCGCACTCGAGGAAATGAAATATTTATTTACATTTATATTTTCATTTCTTAGCTCTGGTGTCGAGGCACAGCGCGTCGTTGAGTTCCGCCACTCAATACGCAATGCCTCCAAAACTCGGCGGAAAACTGGGGAACGGTATGTCTTAAAACTAGGTTCCCTCTGCCTATCCTGCTGTATGCGGGATACAGCGGGAAGCTGATTTAATTTTTTTAATTTGATTTAGTTCTTTAGTTATTGCGTTTCTAACGTGCCGTAATAAAAATATAGATAAAGATGCTTAAAGTTAAAAAAAACTAAATGGCATTGACATATTGAATCTACTATGTAGGTATACATTTTTTTTCTTAGTACCAATTATTATTAGTATTTAATGAATACATATTTTTTGTTGAACACTTAATAGAGTCGCATGTCCACTAATGTCGTTGCATGATGATGTATTGTTAACTTCATTATTATCTATCTATTTATAGTTCTCGGCAAAAATTCAAACTGTAGTATTAAGAAGCATTAACCACCATTCCAATATTAAAAAAGGAGCTTCATCTTATATAGCTAATAAAAATTAATCTTAAAATTAACAAACTAGGACTAACTTAGTATTTAGGCGCATAAGAGTAATCACTATTGGGGTCGTAAACGCGATGGTTATGGGTTCAGTTATCGCTCAGGGAAATTAATTATTTTCAATTATCTCCTTTTCCCTTTCCTTCCTCTGGTAACAACACAAGATGTGACGTTACGCCAGCTAACACGCAATCTGTCAAAAATAAGGCAGAAAATGAAGAACAGAGTGCCTTCACACGAGGCTCCCTCTGCCTATCCTGCCATATGCGGGATAGAGTGTGAAATTGATAAAAAATATACTGGAAAATTGATATTTCAGTCTTAAGGCAAAAACGTTTATATAATATTAGGAGTATATATTATTTTGTGTATATCATTTGTGGGTTTTTACTTGATAATTGCTATGTTATTGTTTACGTCAGATTCTCATATTGCAAGCATTATTATAATTAATTATTTAAGCACATTACATGACAAGTCATCAGTTTTGTTGAAATATTGTTTTACTTAACCTATAGCACCGCCGGTCTGCTTTGACACATTAAAATTCTTCGTAACTTTCTAAAATATTGTTAAACATTAATTTTATCTATATAAAGAATGAGTTTGTAAATTCTATCATGATTTTCTACAAAAGCAAGCAAATTTTGACGAGTTTAAACGAAATAAAAAAACTAATAAACAAATTAACAATATAATTTATTTTATTGAACACATTTACACAACCGATGGTTCCGCGTACACACCAGATAATATTATCAGTCCAGTTGATCTTTCCTGAATAAGATACACGAATTCTTTGTTAGCTTCAAAACGCTGTCCTAAGATCCTATCTTCCAAACCTACGATCGTTGACGCGGCAGCCACTGTACCTTCTTCTGTCACTTCCAATTCCACATTTTGCACTGTTTTTGACACATACAACGGACTGTCAGACACGCCGGGTAGCTGAGCCTTGTCTTTGTCAAATATCTGCTGTATTCCACTATATTGCAGTGGTCGAATTAAATCAACCTGTGATGAAATTTTAAAACGTGGTATATAACAGTCAATATCAGGTAAGTCTCCCGATATCTTATAATCTGACATCCAGTCCAATGGTTGAGTAGCCAAATTGCTTAACAATGTTGTCAATGGCATACCGTCGAATGGTAAAAGAATTAACATGGAGTACTGTTCACTTTTTCCATAAGTCATTTCCAAAATCTGTGCCCCAATTAGGTTCGAATCTCCGAAATTGTGGGGGGCCTTGTGGTACATCATATTAACAGTACCTATCGTTTTACCCTGTGAATTGTAGAAAGCTTCCTCCTTAGTTTGAGTTGGGTCGAAGGGATTGGTCCAGCTGGCCTTGAAATAAAGTGCATCGACTAATATTAGTCTTAAATTATCAAGTAACTCCGGTCGAACCGCTGAACGTATTTTCCCCTCAGTCGCTACACATACATAATAATTAATATCACTTGCAAGTTTTGTTGTATTGTTTGTGTCCACAGAGAACACGTCAGTGTCGTAATATAGAGCAGATTCGCAGAATTCCTGATAAATTTTCAGTGTATTGTCGGAAAACATGGCTGATTTGCTGTTGATTGTGACGTCTTCGTCCTTTATCCTCAACAAGGAAGTGACTGCCGAATGTAATAATTGTGTTTCCTTCAAATTGTCCGCCAGTCGAAGTTCCCTCACTAATTCCGTAAAAGTGTCTCCCGCCGAGCCTTCAGCTAACAACGAGAATATACTCCAAACTGATAACGGTGATAGAGCCAAGTTCTTATCACCGAAATTTTCTTGAAACGTATACGCATTTTGGAGTAACTTTAAAGAAAACTCGTTGATTGGATTAAAGTTTATGTTAACTAAATTGTTCGGAGCGGCCGTAACTAAACCGACGAATGCTATAACCTTCCACATTATAAACGACTGGTTAGTTCAAAGTTTGCCGCAACACTGGTGTACTATAAGGCGATACTATTAATTTCAATGGGATTTCTCACGTTTGCATTGAATACCATTAAGTGTTGTTAAGTAACGTTTATCGTTCGCGTGGTGAATATGCGTGTTGTATGTCTGATACTCGTATATATGGGATTTTAATGTGTTCAACATATATGAAATCGATTTACTCGATTAATGTTCATATCGATCTTATGATTTTTTTTATTTATATATTTTTTTAATATTTAGCTTTTTTATTGGAATTTTGTATATATATATTACTCCTAATTATCTTAAACTTCCCAAAATAATATTTATCTGAGTTACAAAAAGAAAAAAAAAGCAATAACCAGTTAAATTGAGCCAAACATCGACAAAATATGATTAATGTTTAACAATTAACATTACTACACTTAGAGATTTAAATTAATCTTTAACTAACATTAAATCACTTTAAATTATTTTTTTTCCAAAGATTTAATCTAAGAGACTAATTGACATCTCTGAGTTAAATTAAAAGTGTTTAAAGCTCTAATTAACCTTAGCACGTCTAAATTAAGTCTTAGGTTGTTTCATTCGTCATGAACATTAATCAACGATGGATACAAAAATATAACTGATTTAGTATTGTAAAAGGTAACGAAGCGTTCAAAATTAAAAGCTATAGCTTCTTAGCTTAACATTTATAATTTTTATTGTTTATTTATACAATTCTTTAGATATAGTCCAGGCCAGTCGTTATTTATACAATACTTTAGATATAGTCGAGGCCAGTCGTGGCGCAGCGGCACGAGGTGTGACTGCAAAACCGACTGGTTGTGGGTTCGATCCCCACTCGAGGAGATGAAATATTTACTTAAATTTATATTTCCATTTCTTCGCTCTGGTGTCGAGGTTAAGAGCGGCGTTGAGTTCTGCCACTCAACACGTAATGCCTCCAGAATTCGGCAGAAAGTGGGGAACGGAGTGTCTTAACATTAGGTTCCCTCTGCCTACCCTGCTGTGTGCGGGATACAGCGTGAAGCTGATTTTTTTTTTTTTACTTCAGATATAATCATCAGAGATTTTAGTATGAAAATTTTTCCATATTTTCTTGTAATATTGGAAAATACTTTTTTGGATTTGACGCCGTCCTACTATGTCGTGACGTCTGTCTGTAAACGAGATGGTTGAGGGAATGGAATTGCTTAAAATTTTCTCGATCTGACGAAAAGACAAAACTTGGCGTTAAGTAACGCCACTCTACATGCAAGTTCTCTATAATTGCGCAGTGTGTGGGAAATGGAGAGTCTTAACACCAAAAAGCCGACTTCAAAATTATACATATGCGTAAATTTAAACGAAAATTAAAAGATAGGAAATAAAAATTTAAATACTTCAAAGCAAAGATAATAATTAAAGAACAACTCACGAAATTATTGATACATATTTTATTTACTATTAAAATCCTTTATATTTGAAGTCGAGCCAATCTTAGTAACAAATTTAATACAACTAAATTTTATAAAAATTGTTAGCTTTTGTAATTTACATTTTCCTTCCTATTGAAGTCGATTAGTAATAAAATTGAAATGATCATATTCAATTTAATTTTCCATATCATAAAATGTAAATAGCAATTTGAATAACATATAAATATACTCATTACGAGAAAATACATACATATATGATTTTATAATACTATTTCGGTCGTTGCGCAGCGGCACGAGGTGTGACTGTAAAACCGACTGGTTGTGGGTTCGATCCCCACTCGAGGAGATGAAATATTTACTTAAATTTATATTTCCATTTCTTCGCTCTGATGTCTAGGTTAAGCGCGGCGTTGAGTTCTGCCACTTAACACGCAATGCCTCCAGAATTAGGCAGAAAGTGGGGAACGGAGTGTCTTATCCCTAGGTTCCCTCTGTCTACCCTGTTGTGTGCGGGGTACAGCGTGAAGCTGATAAAAAAAATGCTATTTATGATTCATATTTAACGAAATAGTTATTTTTATTTTTTCATGTTAGTAAGACAAAATGCGGCGTTGAGTTACGCCAAGTTCCGTGGAGTACTGAGTGTCTTAACAATAGGTTAGTGTAAATTGTTTTGTTTTAATTTGTTTTAAATTTTGGCTATTTTTTTCATATATTTGTTTAGTTGTTATTAAATAAAGATTTTTTCTCGCAATTCGAGGGGAGAGTGAGAACCTAGTGTTAACTGTTAAGACATTTCGGTGCACTTTCCGTCCAACTGTCGACTACGGCATCTCAACGTCGCATTTTGTCTTATTACCAGAACGACAGGCATTCCCTCGAGTGGGAATTGAACTCACGATCATTGTGTTTACAGTTAAACGCTGCTGCTGCGACATGATGGTGCCAATATAATATAAATGGAAAATAAATGAAAAATACATTTAATTTAGTTACATTTAGCTCTGTTCTCATTAAGTAACATCATATGTGATATAAGTTGAGCTAACATAGCCTACTTTGAATGAACTCAAAGATTTAGATTATACAGAACAATGCCTACTAAGTAGACAGTACGTTCTTAATGGTAATTTCTACATAAGTTTCCACGTTTCTTAACGAACCTATCGACAAAGAGGCTCAGCGGTCTACTATACACGCGGTGGTTGTGGGTTCGATTCCATCGCAGGGAATTATTATAATACAATTATTTTCGTTTTCTAGATATAGTAAGACAAACCAAGGTGTTAAGTTTCGACATACGATAAACAGGGACACGATTGGACCACATGGAAAGTGGAGAAAGGAGTGTCTCAACACTAGGTTCCCTTTGCCTACCCGGCTTTATGTGGTAAATAAAATAATAGTTCGTTAGCTTATGACTAATTGACTCATGCTGTAATACAATTTGAGTAATTATTAATAATTAAATAATTCACGATTTGGTATAAAGTAAAAATAATTGTGGTACGAATTACGAAGATAGCACGAATTCGACGTCACTGTCGCGCGGTTGGGAAGTTTCTGACTGTACACTATCCATGGTTATGGGTTACTTGGGATTATAAAATTTTATTTTTAGCTTGACGTAGGCAGAAAGAAATTATACCCTATACACGAGTGCATGATATCAAATCAAAAAAAGTTTATTTTATAGGTAATAATTGATGGAGCTTAATAGAGTAAAAAATCTATAGATTTATTTAAAAAAAATACGTGTGGAATAACACTTTAAAATGTAAAAAATATATTGACTTAAATTTATCGATTCATCCATACCTATATTATAAATTCGAAAGTAACTCTGTCTGTCTGTCTGTCTGTCTGTCTGTCTGTGCCGCAATCAGGGCCAAACCGCTAATTCAATTGTAATAAAATACTCATATAGAGATACTTGAGGGTCTTCGGATAAATATAGGTTACTTTTTTTTCTCATATTTGTAATATTGTCGATATATACTCAAATATTAAACACTTTTTAGTTTGACAGGCAATTTATTCTGCCATCTTAATAACAACCGACCGTTGCTAAGCAACGGTTTGCTAAGTTTGTTGTTATAAGAAAACGTCACCCAAAATGGGCTTGCTTAACGCATACATGGCGTGCGCTGACTCCACCTTATGAGGTACATAAAAACAATGTTTAACAAAAATATTGTTCT
>JAATLQ010027897.1:30383-66561 GCA_013421005.1 Heliconius erato x Heliconius himera | reverse complement strand
TCTTGCCCTCTGGTATGGTGGGTTTGAGACTTCAATGATTTTATGAGTGGGTCCCAGGTGGTAGAAAGCTTCCAGCCATCCTCTCTATTGAAATTAGGATGTTTTTGTATTTCAATAGCCTCGCGGATCATTCTAGGAATGTATCTGTTTTCCTTAGCGAGGATTTGGGGTTTATCAAACCTAATGTAGTGGCTGGGTTTATCCACAGTATGCTCACACACAGCTGACTTCGATACATGTCCATTCTTGATATCAGAAATGTGTTCTTTCACCCTAACACCGATGCTTCTCTTTGTTTGATCGATGTATGATAAGCCACAGTCACAGTCTAGTTTGTATACACCTGCACTCTGTAAAGGAATATTACTTTTTACTGGTTTCAAGAATTGGCTCACTTTCTTGTTACTACTATTTGACTTACTGCTGCTGCTGATAACATTCTTTAGTAAAATTTTACCAGCCTTATTTGGAAGCAAATAACGAACTGACTTTTATAACGCAAAGACAGAAGATGCCGATTTCTTAGACGAAAATTGTACCAAATACAGCTCCACAAGAAAATCCAGACTGGTCATATTTTATCGGACTCTGGATGTATTTGCTGTCAATTTTTTATACTTTTAAATTATGACCTTTCAGATTATCTAACAATCATGAATTATCTTAGAGAAAAGTACGCGATGCCGCAATTTTAACATGAACTCTCGATATTCTTATTGGCCTTATATTAAACAAGGATAAGGCGATGGAATCTCTTCAAGCAAGCTATGAACTTCAAAATTTATAAGAATAAATAATTTTTACATATTATTTTATGCAGAAACGTCGCAAAACCCCAATAGGTTTATCATATTGTCATATGCCCATCTGCTGCAGTGCTTGGAGACATTCAAAATATGTACTTATGTAATTTGTATGTCAGTGGTAGTGTCACGAAATTACACATCAGTAATTAAGGGTTAAATATATACCTACCTTTTTCTATTAAATATATATTTTATTTATTTTAAACTGAATAACTCTGGAGAAATATGGTCCGTACTCATTTTTCCATTTTAAATGTTATCTCTAAACGTAAGCTTACAGGATGCCTAAACGAGTTTTTTTACTTGTTTTAATCTTATATCATTGCTTATTAAATATTTTTACACATACATATTTATTAACTATAATTAAACTTTAAGTCTAGTCTCATAGGGTGTGAGAGACTTGGTACTAGGACGAAGACAGTATCGCTGTAATGGAGGCATGACTTCTTTGTTCTCCACAATACCTCTCGGCTCTCGTCACTATCCGTCCCTGTAAATTAATTATTTATTAAAAGACTTACTCCATTCTTTGTGTTTGGTCCAATTTTAAGATATCGTGTGTTAACTTGCGGAAATCAACGCCGCGATTTGTCTTACTAAAACGCTAGCGGAGATAGATAATTATAATATTTATGTAAATATTCTCTGAATTACTTTAATTTCTTCGCTCTGGTAACAAAACAAAGCGCTGCGTTCTGTTCCGCCTCTTAACATGCAATGTCTCGAAAGTTTTCGTTTCCTATAATAACACTGCAATTGATGGGAAAAATATAAAATTTTGACGAAAATCTAATTCACAAATATCGTGCATATATGGCACCGCTACATTAAAAATTCCGACAAAAACACGTAATATTTTATATGAAACAAATCGTTATATTTCTATGTATTGCAGCCAGACCATTGCAATAACAATACAGGCATGTTTATTGTGAAACATCAAAAAAGGTGCATTCAAAAAAGTTATTGAAGTGCTCATAGATATCTATGTATAGAGATATAGAACAACTATAGTAGGAAATAGTTGAAAATTTATTTATATTATCAGGGTAGATTAATTATTTTGAAACTAAAAAAGGTATTTTTTATGTTACTTAATAACAACTAATATAAGAAATAAATAAATAAATCAGCTTCACGCTGTATCCCGCACACAGCAAGGTAGGCAGAGGGAACCTAGTGTTAAGACACTCCGCTCTCCACTTTCTGCCGAATACTGGAGGCATTGCGTGTTGAGTGGCAGAACTCAACGCCGCGCTTTGCCACGACACCAGAGTCAAAGTTCAAATACCTACATATTTCATCGCCTGAAGTGGGGATCGAACCCACAACCAGACGGTTTTACTGTCACACTTTGTGCCTCTTCACTTCGACGAGCCTCAAAAACTCAACACCTAATACTTGTTTTCTTTAATATTGTTTTTTTTATTTAAGTTTTCTTCTGTTTTTTTTGCATCAATCTACGAGTATGTATACACTCTTCCGTTACTGGGCAAATATATTATGTATAATAATAACAAGAAAGAAAGCTTTTCCTTTACTTTACGTTGTATTCCGCACATAGCAGGATATAGGCATAGGGAAACTAGTGATAAGACAATCCGTTCCTGATTTTTCGCTATTTCTGGAAAAAAAAATTTTTTACCTTTTTTTTGTATGTTATATTCAACGATTCAATAGTGCTTCCAATAATATAGTTGAATAATATATTTTTTGGAATGTGGTTTTGTATTAAAAAATGTTTTTGACTAGTGTTTCGCTAGCAGCAACGCTCGCTTGGACTGTATTTGGCAATTTTTTATTCCAAGAAATTCGTGGACAAAGATACTAACATACAATCATAAAGAGACATATACATACATATATACTTATAAAATTGACCACAAATGCTTGAAGGCATATAAAGATCGTCTTTATTGTCCAATACCTACAATATCACATAACTGCCTTTCTTGAAATCGGTTAAAAAAATCAAAACCTACAACATATCTAAACAAACTTGGATATTTTTCAAAAGTATCCAATTATTCATATTTAATTTACCTATGTTTTTGATGTTGTTTCGTTCCAAAGAAATGTCTTTAAGCAATCATTTAGTGGAAGTCCAATAAAAAAATTATCGATGGTTGTTCCCCGCAAAGTGGCAGCTACTGAGCTGGTTTAATGTTCAGTAAACTGTTAATAATTCGATCGTGATATCAAATGTTATCGCTGTGTGAATTTTGAACGTGAAATCTGATTTACCCACTTTTGTTGATTAAGATATAGGTATAATAAATACCTGTATAGGGTAATAGGTTGAAAAAATATTAAAAAATTAAAAATTAAAAATATTAAATTAGCTTAACGCTGTATCCCGCACACAGCAGGGTAGGCAGAGGGAACCTAGTGTTAAGACACTCCGTTCCCCACTTTCTGCCGAATTCTGGAGGCATTGCGTGTTGAGTGGCAGAACTCAACGCCGCGCTTAACCTCGACACCAGAGCGAAGAAATGGAAATATAAATTTAAGTAAATATTTCATCTCCTCGAGTGGGGATCGAGCCCACAACCAGTCGGTTTTGCAGTCACACCTCGTGCCGCTGCGCCACGACCGGCCTAAAAAAAAATATTAAATACAATAAATAAAACTGTAAAAAGGAATGGTTCCTCGTTCTGATAGCAAGATAAAGCATTAGTAAGTTTAAGACACCCCGTTTCTACTGTCCTCCCAGTTTTCGAGATATTGCGTTTTGACAGGCGTAACTAAACTCCGCTCTTTGTCTAAACGTTTTATCGAATACGTATAAAATCAACAATGATAAACACCTTATACTATTTTTATTTTATAATTTCTAAAGGCAAAGTTCCATACCACAATTTGTATTTATATGCAGTAGTAGTAACATTTTTAAGTAAGCAGAGGGAATCTATTAGTAAGACACTCCGTTCCCCATTTACCGCCGAATTCTCGGAGCATTGCGTTTTGGGTGACGAAACTCAACGCCGCGCTTTGCCTCGACACCAGAGCGAAGAAATGAAAATGTAAATTTAAAATAAATATTTACAGTACAAGTCAGGATCGAACTCACAACCAATCGTGCTTACAGTCACACCTCTCTGCCCCTGCGCCCTCTCTCTGTTTATATAGAATTGCGTCTATTTTCTCATAACCCATATATTATGCTCGTGTGATCGCTCGTTCTAATTTCATACTAAAGTTGTTTGTTATTTATTTATGAACTAACCTTGAAAGGAATATTATAAACGGTACAAACTATAGAATAGTATATTTAACCGATTTATTAAAAGGATGTTATATATTACTCGCGGAAATTAAATATTTAATATTTTAATTTTTTTCGCCACCTCCACTCAGCATGAAATGCTTGCATTAAGTAATATTGCAAGCTGCTCGTAACATTTAGTAAATAAAAATAAAAATAAATCAGCTTCACGCTGTATCCCACATACCGCAGGGAAGACAGAGGGAACCTAATGTTTAGATACTCCGTTTTTCACTTCCCGCCGAGTCCTAGAGGCATTGCGTGTTGAGTGGCGGAACTCAACTACTGCTACTGTAAAGTCTAACTAAGCTACTGTAAAGTCATTTTATATCTGTTCAGTAGTTTTTGCGTAACAATGGAACAAACATCCATCAACAACTATCCATCTTTATAAACTTTCACATATACAATATTAAAATGAGAAATTGGCTTCACGCTGTATCCTGCACAAATTATGGTTTGCAGAGGTAACCTAGTGGTAAGACACTGTTCCTCACTTTCCGTCGAATTTTTCGAGGCATTGGGTTTTTAAATTGGTGCTAGAGCAAAGAAATGCAAAAAAATGATAAATAATAATTAATTTCCTCGAGTGCGGATCCAACCCACAACCATCGTGTTCTAGTCACACCCTTGTGCTCCTGAACCACGACGGTCTCTATATGTATAAATACTTCTATAGTAGACTTTATAATTACATTCACATACTATACTAGATATTATTTTATATTATACAATATTCATAATAACATCAGTAAAATTCATTTCAAGTATTACAATCATCTATTTGCTGTTTATTATAAACGATTCCATTCATATTTTTTTTATATTATTACTATAATACTATACTGCGGAGTATTATACCTGATATAGTTCAATTCACATTTGGTTAAATAGTTTTAAAAAAAGTCTTAATTTTATAAGAATAAATGCGGCGTTAAGTTCTGCGATTTCGTATTGTATATTTTCGGGAAGTCGTGGGTTTTATCCCCACACTAAATAAATTCATCTTAAATAAATTCATTTTCCTCGCTCTGGTCAAGAGACAAAGCTTGGCGTTGAGTTCCAACACATAAAACGCAATTCCTCCATTCGGCGGTAAGTATGTAAGAGAAGTGTTAAATTGAATGGACTGTTTGGACAATAGATTTCCAGGTTCCCTGTGCCTACCTTGCTATATACGGGATACAGTGTAAAGCTAAAAAAAGTATAAACACGACCATTGCAGGTTGGATCTCTATAACCTAACCTTCCATTCAAAACGTCAAAACATACGTACAAATTGGGAAACAGAGTTAACGAAAAAAAACCATTGTCCTTAGCGAGAATCGAATCCAATACCACCAAATGTATGTAATTCCACAGGACCAAGATAGCCTCATGGATTAAATTATACAGAAATCTGAATCAATCATATTCAACAGCTACATCATTAAACAGGACAGCGGTTAATTAAAATTCATTTTCATTTTATGGTTATTAATTAATTTGTAGGTTTCAAGTACTATTATTTAAATTAGATTTGTTTATTGATTAGAGGCCAGTCGTGGCGCAGGGGCACAAAATGTGACTGTAAAACTGAATGGTTGTGGGTTCGATCCCCACACGAGGAGATGAAATACTAACTTAAATTTATATTTCTATTTCTTCGCTCTGGTGTGGAGGCAAAGCGTGGCGTTGAGTTCTGCCACTCAACACGCAATGCCTTCAGAATACGGCAGAAAGTGGGGAACGTAGTGTTTTAACACTAGGTTCCCTTTGCCCACCCTGCTATGTGCGGGATACAGCGTGAAGATGATTTTTTTTATATAAATATCTTCATGTATAGATGTCACTGTAGTTAAGATGACGTCATTTGATTTTGATTTCGATTAAGAATACCGGTTTTATTAAAAATACCGAATTACCGGTTTAATTCAAATAACATCACAAACAGCACGGCTCTCTGATTCATTCCCTAGGAGACGGTAGTCGAGAGAAGTTTTGTTCTGTATTTGTATTTTCACGCTGTATTCCTCTGTAGGCAGAAGGATCCTAGGGACTCAGTGTTAAGACACTCCGTTTCACATATTCAATCGTTACTGGAGCGAGGATATGCAAATATTGAATAGGTACTAATGTGCATTAAAGGTAAATTGGTTGATTATTTTTATTATTGTTATACACTTATTAAATTGTTGTTTAGGGTTTTATTTGGTTTGGTTTGAATAATAGTATTTAGTAGAAAAATGTTTAGTGGTCAGAGCGCTTGGATCGTTTTCAAGAAGCGTAGGTTCAATTACAGCTACGTTCAAATGTTTATACGTTTTCTAAAGTATTTTCCTTTTCTAAATGTGGAATTACTCCTTGAAAAAGAATAAAAAATATATAACGCCATAGATTTCAGTCTACTTACGAAAATTGAGCCAAAATCATTTTAAAAAAATCTACTTTAAACTCTATCCCGCATACAGCATGATAGGCAGAGGAAAGGGCCTAGGGTTAAGACACTCCATCCCCCACTTTCCACCGATTTCTGGAGGTATTGCGTTCTAAGTGGCAGAGCTCAACGCCGCGCTTTATCTCGACACCAGAGCAAAGAAATGTAAATATAAATTTAAATAAACATTTAATTTTCTCGAGTGCCGATCGAACCCACAACCAGTCCCGTTCACAGTCACACTCTGTGCCCCTGCGCCACGGCTGGCCTTAAAATCATCTTATTTATATAATATTAAGATGATATTATTATTAAAGTTAGTACACCGTCTACTCCACAGCGAACGCGTTATTCAATTTGGCAAACATGAGAGAGGTCTTGTTTTAATAACAGAGTTCCAAAGCCACTTCGACTTGGCGTTTAATTGAGTCATTTAGCAAAATAATTTGATATCGTAACACTAATATTGTATGTTGGGGTGGTGTGGGAATGTTGTGCATATTGTGTGAGTAGATTCGAATCCAGCTTAAGGTAAATTTATTTAATTTAATTAATTCATTTCATTCACGAGGTGTGACTGTAAAACCGACTGGTTATGGGTTCGATCCCCACTCGAGGAGATGAAATATTTACTTAAATTTATATTTTCATTTCTTCGCTCTGGTGTAGAGGTTAAGCGCGGCGTTGAGTTCTGCCACTCAACACGCAATGCCTCCAGATTACGGCAGAAAGTGGGGAACGGAGTGTCTTAATACTAGGTTCCCTCTGCCTACCCTGCTTTGTGCGGGATACAGTGTCAAGCTGATTTAATTCATTTCACTTAATCCTTATGACTTAAGCGCGAGGATTGTTTACTCTGGTTCTAGTCAAAGTATGGCGTTGAGTTCTACCTCTCAACACGCAATGCCTCTTTAATTTGGTGGAAAGTGAAGAACGGAAGTGTCTTAATGGGAAAGGGTATCTTCACACCACATTCCGTCCCACGTTCTTTTTGCCTACTTGGCTATATGCGAGGAAATGTATAATAAGTATTTAATTTCGCCGAGTGGGAATCGAACCCACGACCTGTCGCTTTTTCAATAGCACGCTTGTACTCCTGCACCACGATTAGCCTCATAATAAGTTTTATTTTATGAATATTATTTTGAACCCTTTGACTTTAAAATACATTTTTGAACCTAAAAATAATAAAGCGGAAGAGTTTGCTTGTTTGTTTAAACGCTAAGATCTCTGGAACTACTGGTTGGATTTATATTTTATTTGTTTTGTATGAAAGCTGCATTTCCCAGGAGCTATAGGCTATATAACTTCAGAATGTAATTCTTAGTTAGCTTAAAATACCGAAATAACAATAATAATGAACATCATCGATTGCTATAAGCGCGTGCGCTGCAAAAGCAGTTGAATATTTGTAAGTATCTTATATAAATCAGTCACAATAAGGCATTTTGTGACAAAAAATAATTAAAAAATCCAATAAATATGATATTTCACCGTTTTTTATTTGAATATATTAAAACTTACGAGTGAAAGTTATTCTATCATTAAGGAAATTTTATGAAGACAATCTTTGGCTTTTATAGCATGCAATATGGATGTATACTTTTCGAGAAAATGTAAAATTAAAATAATTCAATTCTGTTTACGGCCGCAAGCACAGGCTCGAGTACTGCTCAACATTCTTGCATGCAGCCACGTAGTACTTGCACTTTTTTAAATTTATTAAAACAAGGTTTTCGTTATTGAATATATAAATTGTATAATCAATCTGTTGGCCAATGCAGCACAATAAAATAATGATAGGTGAGATGCGGGCGAAGCCGCGAATGGGCTGCTAGTCCAAATATAACATTTAAAATGCCAATATAAATTTTCATGTTTCCGCACAAGATATTTCAATTCTCACTATTGACGTGACGTTATTATTTCGTTTATTCAAATGACGTGTCCTAATTGTCCCTCGAGACATTGAACAAAAAAAAGATTTATTTAATTAATATTTTTAATGGGTTTTAAAATAAAAAGGTTAAAACCTTTTAATATTAAAACCCATTCTTGAACTTTTTCAAAAATAAATAATAATAGACAACACCAAAAACAATTCAAAATATAAATTTAAAAATTCCAACATAAATTTTCACGTTTTCACACAAGATATTTCAATTCTCACTCGGAGAGAGTATTTTCATACAAATGACGTGTTCTTGCCTCATCGTCCCTCGAGACGTCGAAAGCTAAACCGAAATAGGGCTCGTGTTTACTGACTAAATTAGACATAAATCGTGACTAAAGGTTAAACAACTTTAATATTTAATGTGATATATTTTAGATGTACATATATATGTACGTATGTATGTATATAAAAAATAAAATCAAATCAGATTCACGCTGTATCCCGCATACAGCGAGGTAGGCAGAGGGAACCTAGTGTTAAGACACTCCGTTCCCCACTTTGTGTGGCGGAACCCCACGCCGCGCTTTGCCTCGACACCAGAGCGAAGAAATAGAAATATAAATTTAAGTAAATATTTCATCACCTCGAGTGGGGATCGACCCGAAAACCAGTCGGTTTTACAGTCACACTTTGTGCTGCTGCGCCACGACTGGCCTCTTTATATAGTAGTGTGAAATCAATATTATTCTCGTAAGGTATATAAAATACAAAAAAATACATCGCTTTTAAAATGTTTTTTTATTCGAACAGCGAGCGAAGCGAACGCGTTTAAAACTTATGAAAAGTGTGTAACAATCATCCTGTAATTTATAACATTTTTAAACTGTTCCATAATACCTATAATTATTTCGCCTCGTTTGAAATACAAAATTAGTATCGTTATTTAGAACATAATTTTTGTATATATATATATATACATATAACTAGCATATTAAAAATGTAAAGCATTTTATCTCCCATTTAACAAAACGTTTATTTATGAAGGCTCCGTTCTAATGTTTATAACAGGCTCTTATCTCTGAGCAATTACTTCGTGCTTGAACTGGATATTATTATTCTTTATCAGTGAAAATTTCCTTTTAGGTATCTTTTGGAATTTATGATCGCTTCGGTTTTATGGATGTTTTTTTGTTATTTTTTAGTAAGGTAGAAAGAGGGAACCTAGTTTTAAGATATTTTTTTTGCTATTGACACACTTTTTGTCCCTACTTTCCACCGAATTCTGGAGGCATTGGTGTTGATGCTCAGCACTTTGCCTCGTTATCCAAGCAAATCACAATCAGTCACGTCTACAGTTGCACGATTATCCGTCTACACTACTACTAGCATCAAAACTTTGAAAGAAATGCTATATTTAAACTTTGTACAAGACCGCCATGGCATTCCTGAGTCTTTCTTATTTAGAAAACGTATAAAAATTTTAACGTAACGGGACACAAACCCGCGGCTCCTGGAGTTTGAGTCCCGCTACTTTCAAATTTTTATACGTTTTCTAAATAAGAATTTTTCTTTCCTAAGTGTGGATTAACACTTTAAAAAAATGTTAAATATATCCCTGTCTAAGTCTGTTTAGTTGGGAGAATAAATTATTTTAAGAAAAACCGCGGCGTTGAGTTTCACCACTTAACATGATGTATCGGATTTGGGCCATTGACGGTATTTGGCCCACTATGATGTGTGGGAAAAAGCTTTATTATAAGTACAATATTTACTTACGAAAATAATATTTACTTAATATGCTAAAATAAAAAAAACATTTCAATAGAAATAACGATTCAACGAAATTTGATAAGAAAATAATGTCGAATTCAAATAAAATAATGTATATATGCCGGAGGGTCATTTCAAACAATTACATGAAACCTTCATTTTCTTTGAGGTTTTTCCGTTATATTGAAATATGCTTACACCATTATAGTATTGTAGGAAATCTCTGCCTATATACACGATTGTTCTTGGTTTAAATTCAGCTGTGAGGGTGAATTAAATTCAATTTTTCGTTGCGGGTAGACAAAGTGCAGCGTTAAGTCACTCGACATGCAAAATAGTAAATTTTGTGTCTTCACACTGCCATACTTGATAAAGCGGGAAAATAAAAAAAATGCTATTATTCGAATATTTTACTTATATAATACGTTATATATAACTATTGAAATATTTACATTGTGTAATGAATGTGACCGTACAGAGTGTGACCGTAAAATCGATTGGTTGTGGGTTCGATCCCCACTCGAGGAGATAAAATATTTACTTAATGTATATTTTAATTTCTTTATTCTCAACACACAATGCCTGCAGAACTCAGCGGACACACTAGGTTCCCTCTGTTTACCGTACTGTGTGCGGGATACAGCGTGAAGCTGATTTTTTTAATATAAATATCTACATGTATAGATGTCACTGTACTTAAGATCACGTTATTTGATTTTGATTTCAAATAAAAATACCGGTGTTATTAAAAATACCGAATTACCGGTTGAATTCAAATAACATCACAAACAGCACGGCACTCTGATTCATTCCCTAGGAGACGGTGGTCAAGAGAAGTTTTGTATTGAAGCATAGTAAATATATATTGCAATATAAGCCTTCGCTCATTAAGCTTTCATTTTATATTAAAAATAGCTAAGTTAAGTGAACATAATACGTACAAACTTTGTCATAAACTAGAAATTAGGAATTTATCGGTATTTTGCCCACTGGCAAGCACAAAGTTGCTCGTACATAATGAAACTCCTTTGTTTCGTTATTATCAACAAGCTTATGTTAATAACATACCTTGAAAGTTTGGTCTGGATACACAGAAGTAGCAAAATGATATTATTATAGAAGTTCCAGGTTTCCAGTTCCAATTTTTGTGTTTGTTTTAGTAGCTATAGTGACATAATGGGCAAGCGTCCGACTGACATGGTATTTGGTTCGATTTTCACTCGAAGAAATGAATTATTTGCAAATGTGCCCCCCTACCACGTATCTAATTCAAGAAGAAAGTGAAGAACAGTGATATGACACTCAAAGTTCTCTCTGTGCTCTACACTTTGACTCTTTCTAACTACGCCTTAAGCCTTCCTTGGCTTAATTTTAAATTTGATTAAAGAACATTGAGGCCAGTCGTGGTATAGGGGACACAGGTGTGACCGTAGACACGACAGGTTGTGAGTTTGATTCCCATTCGAGGAAACGAAATATTTTTTGTTTTACTTAAGAGGCAATGCTCGGCGTTGAGTTCCGTCACTCAACACGACGATGCCTTCAGAATTCGACGGAAAGTGGAGAACTGAAGTGTCTTACTGGTAACGGAGTATTTAAATACTCGATTGACTGATATGCTCTGCTTACCATGGCAAATTACAGGTACAGCGTGAAGCTTAAAAAATGTACATAAGCGTAGCGTAGAAGCGTAAAATACGATAAATATCGATACAAAATATACGTTAAAAATACTTTAGGTGTACTCAAGGTATCTCTAACAAGCAGCCTTTTGTCCAGCTCAAATAAAAGCCTTCAATGTCCACTGAGTAATTATATCATGTCATTTATTGAATTCTATTTCGAAAGGCATTAGGTTCAAATTTGAAGAAGAAATTCCTCACTTATAGTATCGACTCGTAAAGTCCTTGAGCGTTTTATTTCCTTAGTATCTAAAGGACTACCTGTCCCTCACTTGACGTGTAAAATATAATATTTTTTTTAATAAAAGAGATGCTTTAAAAGATCCTAAGTACGAATATTTAGAGTATTTGATTGTTCATTTCTAATTCCAAAGAACATCTAAGTTGTAGTGTAGTTTTATTTTTAGCGTAATTATTTTTTTTTCAAAGCATGAGGACCCCTAGAAGAGCATGTATGAAGAGGTTGATGACAGTGGACACGACGAAAGAGGTATGTAGAGACCGTAGCGTTTGGCGCTTCGTTCTCTCTGACTAGCCCGCTAGGGATAAAGCGAGAAGCTAGTTTAGTTCAGTTTTTATTTTTGTTCAAGACATTTCATGTTAAGTAGCTGTTCGCCGATTGAGCTCTCTCAATGCCGCTCTTGGCCTCGCTACCAGAGCGAGGAAATTAAAATATTATATAATTCATTCCCCCGAGTGGGAATCAAACTCAGATTAGTCGTGTTTACGGTCACGCTTGTGCCCCTGTGCCGCGTAATGTCTCAAATTCAGATGAAAAGGATTAAGCATAATAAATCTTACAACACCACACACGTGTACACGTTGTGGTGTTGTCGCTTTGATAAGTTAGTGTTTGTATGCGCCATTTTTTACAAATGACGTTTTATTTTACAACGATAATTTTATCATTTATTTTGTATGAAAAAAGCACTTTTATAATTTTGGCAATATCTTTTTCGTTTTAAGGCTTATATAGAGTAGTTAATTTTTTTTTTCTTTTAATTGTATTAGGCTTTTGTTGTAGTTAAAACTTTCATTTGAAAACTAAAACACTCTGTATAATATATTTTTACACCAAAAATAGTTCGGTAAATTGTCATGTCACATTTACCAAACGCTGAGACCCAGTCAAGGAGAATATCGGCATTTCCATGTGGTTTACTTAATTGTCTCCAGCTAAAGCTTAATCTAATCAGTTTTCCCCATTTACTTTGGTAAAAATAAATCATTGTATGGATTTGTTGGTGAAATGAAATATTTTGGAAGGAAAGGAAGCCTTGGTGGATATTTCTAATTCATTATTCTGTTGTTAACCGACTCAAGATGGTGAACATTTTGATGGAGTGGTGAAATTTCAGTAATTTCCTAGCTCAGGTAACAAGACAAAGCGCGGCGTTGAGTTTCACCACTCAACGCGTAATGTATGCAATATTAGAATTTGGCGGAAAGTGGAGAGCGGAGTATCTTAACACTGTGCTCCTTCTGGTTATTTTTCTACATGCGGGGTACAGAGTGAAACTGAAAAAAAATATGTGCTTGATATTACTGCGAAATTAATATCAAAATTACATTATTGTATTTAAAATTAATAAAGTATAACTTTCAAAACAATACAAGTCTATCAAAGCCAGTGCAATAGCTTGTGAAATACCTTAAAATTACCATCTTTTCTCATTATTGGATAGGATATCTATAAAATAATAAAATACTACAGTGTGTGTTTGTACTTTAAATTCATATTTAAATAATGAACTACGAATAGTATCAGGACATTTGAGATCTTCGGAACTAACATTAATGAAATAAGTCGATATCCAGAATCTACAAATGTTTTCCCTAACTCAATATCGAACCCAATAACTTCGGATTTACCAATTAAATTCCTTAAAAGCAAAATCCGAGTCAATAAATTTGAGAGGATTGAATAGAAACTACAAAACATATATCACAGGAAACAGGAAGATATGGTCATAGTGTATTTGGAACATCCTTCTATGTATACAATATTTACTATTTTTAGTGGCTATACTATATATTTTATTTTTTTAGCTTCCCGCTGTAGCAGGCTAGGCAGAGAACTCAGTGATAAGACACTACATTCTTTAGTGTATGCGCAATTTTCGAAGCATTGCGCGTTAAATGACACTGCGCCACTATACTACGGCAAGCAGAAAATAATAATAATAATTAACTTCCACGAGTGAGAATCGAAACTACAACCTATGCACCTTGACAGTTACCATGATTTGTTTTATGTTAAATTAAAATAAGGAACTTTAGTTTCTTTAATTATACTAACTTAATTTTGCATCTCCTATGTCAGATGAAGAAGATTGTTTTTTCCTATTTATACGAAAAGTGTAGCATTCATTTAAACTTTTTATCCGATTGCGAAAAGCTGTCCCTTCGTAAGTGTTGAACCAGTAAACCGATTTTGATTTGAACCGTCGTTGGATTTAGTTTAATAGCGCAAGCATTATTTAGAGTACATTAATTTAGTTTATGCAGTCGGATTTTTTGTTTTATTTGATATAATTAACTTGGTTTTTACATGCGTCAAAGTTTTCAGTATTTACATCCAAAACTTCTAACTTAACAGTCACTCACAACCTAAACGATAAGCCTGACAAAACTGTATGGACCGTACCAAATATAAATCGCGGGCAATGGTCAAATATATCGGCTGCTACGACAAATGTCAGTACACGACGGTTATATTATTCCTGTTTAAATCACAGTAGATTCCTGTAACAACGGGACAAGTTGCCAGCAATTCATTAAAATGGCCAATGTGTCTGAACGGTTGATGTATGGGAACAGGATTTTGTTTCAACACGTGGTCTGATTGATAAGTTAAAGCGGAAAGCGGATGTAAAAAAAATATGACTGTATATGTTATGGTATGTTTGTTTTGTCTCATTTTTTTATAATCTGTTTTTAATGATCTTAAATTTATTACTTTATCTTTAATATATAGCTTGAAAAATACCTTTGCTGTATATCACATTTATTAGGATAGATAGAGTAGATTTATTTATTTATTTTATTTATTTATTAGGAAGCCAACGTTACATACTAAGACCACAATAATTTACAAACATTTTTAAATATTTTGATACAAAGTATGTCTCAATTATAGGCTAACTTTACATGTGTATTTAAGTTGTTGCTCACATCTAAAGTAATAAAAAAAATTAAAAATAAATAGTTAAAAATTAAAAAAAATTTAAAACACTAGATTTAGTGCTAAGACATTTTTTCTCAATTTCCGATTTTCAAGAAATTGTATATGGGGTAGCGGAACACAACGTCACGATTTTATTGAAACACGAAGACGTTGTGCAGAAAATAAATTATACTAAACCTAAAATAATCAATAATTCATACATTCAATTATTAAATATTTAAGTTACAGTGCAAAATTGACTCTTCATGTAAAAATTTACTAACAAATGTCATAACAAGTTTTATGCGATACTATATTAAATAAATCAAATTAAATAGAATTATCATTGAAATATCTCTTCTGCCTACCATCTACTCTATTCTCTCCACTTTAAGCAAAACAAACATCAGAAAATCTCCCTATCTTATTTATCGCTTCATTCTGTAACTTAGAACGTCCAGCTATAGTGATTTGTAGCCTGAAACGCTACGTGATCGTTTGACTCACTTGCTCGTGTTAATTATTAAATGCAATTACTGTTGAGCAGACGATACTTTATTTAATTTCAACTTCACTTTCACGTAATACGTTGATTTGAGAAGAGCTGATTGGGAAGTTTCTGATGATGTTTCCTTTTTGGGAAATTTAAATATGATTGAATGTATGAGGATTTTTCTGATAGTAAATGTTGTTGTGTTTTGTAGATCAGTTACGTATCTTCTATTTTTAAAGTAGATAGAGTTATTGATTGTAATTTAAGGTCAAAGAAGCACGTTGACAAAAGGACACGGCTTGCAGAAGAACATAACATTTGCATGCATTTTAAATATCACAAGGATACAGATATTGCAGCGGCGAAAAACTTCTTTGTCAATCAACGCTCCAATAAATTTCAAAATTTTGCGATATCAAAAAAAAAACAATACCTATAAGAAGAGATATATAAGAAAAGATAAGGTGGGAGTGGCTTGTTTTAGGTAAAGAAAATAAGCTAATTGGCTTAATTGTAATTTGATAAAATGCTAAATAAGAATTGTTTTTCAGTTTATTTTGATTCATAATTAATTAAAACGAATATAAAAGAACTGCCCTGAAAAAAATCGTGACTGCATATTTGTACTTATTCCGAAAAATATTATATTTATTTACCTTCACCTGCTTAACATTTAAAAATGTTCACCGAGCTTCAATTGATTCTTTATGATATGAACCAAATCAGCAATATAGATAAAATGATGTAACAGAATTTATTTATTTGGAAAGATTTCATATAACTTACCCCGAAGAAGTCCACTTGTCGAAGCGTCTTTAAATTTTACGATACGTTCAGAAGTAGCCATAACATTTTAGTGTATCTATTGACAATGTTACACACTAAAATAAGAGCGAGGAAGGAAAAAGGTGGAATTGTATTACTGAAGATTGTATTCCAAATCGATTTCCAGAACAGTTCTTGGAAAGAAAAAAGATATTTTGGTCTAGTCCTCTAAATCTTTATTTCGTCAAGGCGCTCATAAATACTGCCTTTTTGTTTTTATTGTATGAAATCAGTTTTTCTAGAGGCCAATCGTGGCGCAGCGGCACGAAGTGTGACTGTAAAACCGACTGGTTGTGGGTTCGATCCCCACTCGAGGAGATGAAATATTTACTCAAATTTATATTTCCATTTTGTTCCAAGTTGTGCCACTCAACACGCAATGCCTCCAGAATTCGGCAGAAGGTGGGGAACGGAGAGTCTTAACACTAGGTTCCCTCTGCCTGCTGTGTGCGGGATACAGCGTGAAGCTGAAAAAAAAAGTACTTTTTATAAAGAATGTGCCTGTAGTGTGTTTATATTTACTGTCAAGAATGAATTATTTTCTTTTATTTCCTTATCCTAACAAGAAGACAAAGTGCGGCGTTGATTTTCGCAACTCATTCACAATATCTTGAAAAGTGCGACGAAAAAGACAACGTACGGCGTTGAGTCGTTCATATCGTTCTTTATTATTGAGTTCAATCTAACACATCGTACGTACGTTTTTCTTTAAACGTTTTACAAAATTCAAATTATTCATAGCAACACTGATCCACATTACCATTATATTATCAACCTTAATAATTAAAGCAAAATACAAACTCATCTTCGTTACCAGAGGGGACCTTCTGAAGATGTACAAAAATACCTACACAATTGCGTTCCGGATATTAAGCATTGTTAGAGTATAAAGGGAGTCGTTTTATTTTTTAGGATTCTCTGTATAAGGAAAGTATATTTTTTATTAGATATATTTTGTGATTTTTTTAAAAATAAAAAACTAAAAATCCAAAACCAATATTTTCGTAAACAGGAGCCTTAACAGCAACCGTCGTGGCGCAGCGACACAACTTCGGACTTTAAACACTACGATTGTGGGTTCGATTTCGACTCGGGGGAATCAATTATATTAATTTCCTCGCTTTGATAACAAGACAATGCCGTTTAAGTTTTATTCACTCAATTGGGCAAAAAATAAGGAACGGAGTGTCTTAATACTAGGATATCTCTGCATACCCTGTTATATACGGGATATAGAGTGAAACAGCTTTTTTTTTATAACCAGCAGAACCAACAATATACGAACCAAATTCACGTTTGGCCAAGTTTTATTTTTTCTTTGTACGTCCATGTTAACTCTAAATGAATATATAAATTGCGAATCTACCCCACAAAGGAGTGTTTAGTTAAGATAGAAATCTTTGGAATTGTAACATTGTCGTTTTTGGACTGTTATTTCTTCGGATACATGAAATAATGTATTTTTTCTTTTTTGTAAATGAAATAATGTATTTCACTTAGTATTGTTTGTTTCTTTGTGTTATGATGATAGATAAAGGTATTTTTTTAGATATGTTTGATTCCACTAAACTTATCTTTTTTCCAATTTTTTTAGAGTTTTTTTCTTAATCTGTACTATTAATCGCCCGCAGCACTGCTTGCGTGGACTTTTTGAAGTATAATCGAAAATCCGGTTTTTTTACATTCCCTTCAAAAAATCGAGAAATCCTCTCTTAGTGTTTCCTTACACTACCTATTTAGTTTCAAAGTCCAATAGTTTCATCTGTACTTTGTTTTTTAGTCAATAACGGAAAAGTGTTATATGTGTAGATCAAGGAACATTTTTAATATATGCTTATTTTTTTATAAAATTATTATAAAAATAGTCTTAAAAATACGTCAAGACAGTCCAAAAGATTTTCGACGCTGGAATACCGGTAATCTATATTTTTAGATGAAGTGGTGAATAGAAGAAATGAAAGCAATAACTAAATATATTGAAGCATTCGCAGCGGCATAGTTTTTTGGCATATTTTTTTTATACTTTTCCCTCCACGAATGTATATGCAATGCCTCAAAAATAAGGCGTCAGCCGTGAGGAATAGAGCACGTCATTTTTGAAACAAAAAAAAAAATAGTTTACATATATTGCACTGATTTGGGATCGAACCCAGAACCATCGCATTTATATATAGACACTGTTTCAGCACGCTACAATGACATTTATTTAGTTTTATTTTATATCTAATCTAATAGAGGAAATCAAAGAACTTTATACCTATCAACAGTTTTCTTCACGCTTCGGTAAATATCTTTTCCTTTGTGAACTAAACAAATAAACTCCATAATAAGATAAGTTATAAAAGATTTTCGTCAGATAATATTGAACAATTTAGTAACGGTATCGATATATTATTATTGGTTGTATGAAAGAATCTCATTTTATATTTGATAATGCTTTTTACCTTATACCTACTATTGAGTAGTAGAGAGTAGTGAGACCAGCCGTGGCGCAGCTGCACGAAGTGTGACTGTAAAATCGACTGGTTGTGGGTTCGATCCCTACTCGAGGAGATGAAATATTTAAATAAATTTATATTTCCATTTCTTCGCTCTGGTGTCGAGGACAAGCGCGGCGTTAAGTTTTGCCACTCAACACGCAATGCCTCCAGAATTCGGCAGAAAGTGGGAAACGGAGTGTCTTAACACTAGGTTCCCTCTGCCTACCCTGCTGTGTGCGGGATATAGCGTGAAGCTAATTTAATTTAATTTAATTTATATTTCCATTTCTTCGCTCTGGTGTCGAGGACAAGCGCGGCGTTAAGTTTTGCCACTCAACACGCAATGCCTCCAGAATTCGGCAGAAAGTGCTCGTGTGTGTGCGTGTTCCCTCTGCCTACCCTGCTGTGTGCTGGATACAGCGTGAAGCTGATTTGATTCTTATACTATTTTTGTGAGTAGTGGGTAGGGAGTTAGCAGCTTCACGATTTTGGCCGTATAGCACGGTAGGTAGAGGGAATATAGTGTTTAGGGACTCTGTTCTCAATGCATCGTAAAATTTTTCAAGATATTGCATGCTAAGTCGCGAAACAACACCACGCGTTTTTTTGTTATCAGAGTGAGAAAATATACTTAATGAATAAATTTTAGTAAAACTCCTGAGTGGAATCGAACTCACAACCGTCGCGTTTACAGTCAATTGTTGTGTCAACATTTTCTAAAATACTTATATTTTTTAAAAAATAACTCTGTCTATCTCTCTGTCTGTGACGCAATCACGGCCAAACCGCTGATTCTATCGTAATAAAGGTTGGTATAGAAATATTTGAAGGTCTTGGGATGAACATAGGCTACTTTTTTTCTCATACTTGTAATATTCTCCATATATACTAAAACATTAAAATACCTTTCTTTTTGATATGCAATTTATTATCTGATAATTTAACTATAACCGTCGCTAAGCAATCCAGAAAACCCCTGATATATTATAATATATAACAATTCTTTTTTTTGTTTTGGCAGGAGTTGCTTTAAGAAAAGGTCGTTCAAAATGGAATTCCTAAAAGCTTACATGGCGTGCGCTACCTCAACGTTATGTGACATATAAAAAGAATGTTCTACGAAAAAAATATTTTTGAAAAATCCTTATTAAAACGTCCGCTATAGTATATATTTATTTATCTCTGAAGGTTAAACCACAGTGACCATTTTAATAAATTAGATTTAAATTAAAATTTTTCGGGTTGTTAATTTCCTATAATTTGGTATTCATCCTGAACAAAATAAATTAAAAACTTAAAATAATTTCATAAATATATATAATAAATATGCGGGTATGTTAGTTATTATATAAAATTCATGTCATAGGTACATAATTATGAAACAAAACACTTTTGACTGTCTTCATTAAAAGTTTAACGGTTGAGTCGCACAAGTCAAACGCAAGGTTAATCTCTTCTTCTTCTAGCTATTTTATGATTGTACTTCGAAAACTTTTGAAATTACTGTAATGTGACTTAGAATAGGGAATTTTGAAAATCGCTTCCAAAGAAATTTAAGAAGGAATTCATATTGTGTTGGGTGCAATGGTTTAAATTCTAAAAGGACTTAAAAAAGTATATTTATCATTTGATGATTGCACTAGTACTGAGTCTGACTGTATACACGACGGTTTTGAGCTCGACTCCCACTGGAAGAAATAAATATTTTCGTTTAATTACTCTGTAAACAAGCGTGGCCCTGAGTTCTGGTACTCCACACGTAATGTCTCGAAAATTGGACATTGCATGGGGATCGGAGTGTCATAATATTAAATTTTATATACACGCAAGATACAGCGTGAAGCTCTTTTTTAATAATTTTAAATCAATATACAACAAAGAATAACATTTAATAACTCATTATAAAAAAAAAACCAACATTTAAATTCGAGCTAGACAGTGTATTGTTGAGTATTGTTTTAAAATTCTTTCAAGAGTTTCAAATTACCAAAACTTTACTAATGAAACAAAAAAATAAGAGGGAATTTTAGAAATATTTCCATTAAAAATCTTATTTTTACAGATAATTTAGAAAAATAATTAAAATGTAGTTGTAAAATGACAATGAAATTTATATAGAGGATGTTCAATTCACCTGGGGAATCTTTGTATTTTTTTAGCTTCAGTCTGATCCCCACATAGCTTCAGGCAGAGGGAATCTAGAAGCCTAATAACCTTTTCTAGCTTACTTCCTATTAAGACACTTTCGTTTCCCATTTTCTGCCGAATTATGGAGGCATTGCGTTTTCAGTGGCGAAATTTAACTGCTCTGCGCATTGCCTCATTACCAGCGTCATTTCCTCGAGTGGGAATTGAACTCATAAACTGTCGCCCCTACAGTCGCACGCTACACCATGTGCCACAGCTGACACATTTTTACATATAAAAATAATTTAATTAACTTCACGCTGTATCCCGTACACAGCAGGGTAGACAGAGGGAACCTAGTGTTAAGACACACCGTTCCCCACTTTCTGCCGAATTCTGGAGGAATTGCGTATTGAGTGGCAGAACTCAACGCCGCGTTTTTCCTCGACACCAGAGCGAAGAAATGAAAATATAAATTTAAGTAAATATTTCATCTCCTCGAGTGGGGATCGAACCCACAACCAGTCGGTTTTACAGTCACACTTTGTGCCGCTACACCACGGCTGGCCTCTTTACATACAACATATAAAAATATGTGTGTAAATATCTGTATTCTATGAAATTGGATAGAATGTGGCTGGACACTCACACACAGTATTTTTTACCGTACTGTGCTAGTGCCGTAATATTATTTTTATGCCATTTAAATAAAATAAATGATAATCCTAAAAGCTTTGCGTTTATTCAAATTTCTTAATAAACGCTTAATTTATATCTATTCAAATATTTCAAATATTAAATGAAATAAATGTGAAATATATTACTGAATATTAATAGTCTATGCATGAAATTTTTTAATCTGATTATTTACTATGTAATTCAATTAACTATATTGAAATGTCTAACTATTGACAACAACATGATTTGGATATCTCATATGAATGAACTAAGTGAGCACATGCATTTCTCTTATCATTCATTTCATTCTCATTATTATTATTATTATTATTCATCATTTTTCATTCTCTTAAGGGTCTCTAAAGCTAAAATTATATTAGTATCAACTTATATCTAGTAGTTTAACTAAAATTATGTTAGCGCAATGATAATTTATTTTTATTATTTTTTTTCTATTAAGTAAAAAAAATAATGACCGTCGATGCGCAGGGGCGCAAGCGTGCAACTGTATACACGAAGATTATGGGTACGATTCCCTTTAACGGAGTTGATATTAAAAATGTAATTTTTGCTGTTTACACTGTTTTAATAAAAAACAAGCATAAAACTGAAAAAAATGTTTTTTTTTTTCAGAAAAATCGAGAATGATCATCAACATCTTTGCCCTGTTACCAGAGCGAGAAAATAAAAATATTAAATATTTCATTTTCTCCAATGGGAATAGAAACCACAACCTATCGTGTTTACAGTTGCCCGCTTGTGCCACTGCGCCACTCCAGCATCACAGAACTAATTAGACTATTAAATTAACTTCTAAACTTAATTATTTATCTATGCGTAGTAATTATAAATTCGTGTCTTAATATTAAGTCAGATCGTGAGCCTGTTAATACCACATCTCTTTGACATTTAGTAAGAGAAAGTGTTAATTAATTAAAATAACGCTTCAGAACACCCTGTAAGTCGTCTGTTTTGAAGCTAGGCGTCCAATGCTATTAGCGTTAATATAGCTTTTTGATAGCTTAATATAGCTTTTATGATTTAGTTTGTTATAAAAAAAAGTCATCAGTTATGTGATATGCTACGAAATATAAGAAAATCTCTGTTGATATAGTATTTTTTTTTACGTAGGTTCATTAGAAAATGTTTAGTTTATTTGATACATATGGCTCTGTTCAGTAGGATCGATTTTTGTTACCTTTAAAAAAAATTAAAACATACATATATTTTAAGATATATGTTAATACATCCACTGGAAGGCCAGTTCTATTTGTCTACCTTTACGATATCTGAGTGATTCCCCTTTGAGATGAAAATTGGAGGTGTCGAAATAAGCCAAAATGAATCGACGCACGAACGGGTTTGACTACACAGAGATGTTTGTATGATAGATTATAATATTATCTTAGACTTATGTATATGTTTTATAGTTTTTAAGATACCTTTTGTGTGACGGAGCTCAACACTGCTTAGTGTTATCAGGAAAAAAAATATATCTCGAATTCCGGCAGAAAGTGGAGAAACTATCAAAATTTCGACATGATTATGAACGTTAGCCTAATTAAATAAAAAAAATGAGATAAAACGTATAACTGAACTTAAAAGCCAGATTCAAATTGCAATAGCTATTCGAACAAAAATATGTTAAATTAAGAAAAATATTATTATATAACATTTTTAAGCACTTTGAGGCCGTTGGGGAGTAATAGCACTGCGTCTGCGTCTGACTGTAAACGCGGCGACAGTGGGTTAGTACCCACTCACTCACTTTATTTACCTACTTTGGTAGAAAAAACGGAGTTCAGTTCCACTACTCTTATTTTAAAGATAAGACAAGAACGGGTTACCTGATGGTAAGTGGTCACCACCAAAGGACCTACAAGTACGTTGTTTTAAGGAGGCGCTTGACACGGTTTTTGGAGGTACCTATTTTATATTGACCCGGAGACACTACCGCAGGCAGGCCATTTCCCAGGTATCAGGCGCGTGCATGAAATCAATTAAAACCATACAATAATGGAGTGCCACGTGTCCAGGGGTACGTGGTAGAAAACTCAACTATCAATATATCAGAATCAGATCAAACAGTTCCACAGAACACGTCCCAAACTAAATGCGGCAGAAAATTCACAGCTTAAGTTTATTTTGGAAAGACGTAGTGTCTCGAAAATTGGGCGGAATGTAAAAAATGGAGACTCTTAACACTAGATTCCTCTGTCTGCCATGTATATATAGATGTATTATACATATTCAAGTACTACAATACACTACTTTAAGCAGCTTTCAGTTTATTATGCACATATTGATTTTCGATGAAGCAATAAGCCCTTGCAACATCACGTTAAGTCGATGAAGCAGAAAAATAGAGTCAACTATGCTATGTATGTATAAGGCTTATGTAACATTGAATGGAAATACTTTAGTGGTCTTTTTGTTTTCAAATTGTCTTATTTTTTTCTAAAGTTTAAGTTATAATAGGTTTATTACTTTGTTTTGAATAAGTATATTATAGTTTTAATTTCGTTTTGAAGACTAAAAGAGCAAGTTAACTCTCTTATATTAAGGTAAACAGAAATAACATAGTCTCGAGACACTCCATTCTTCGTTTTCCACCAGTTTCGAGATATTTGTCTTGCCAGAGCAGGAACAGAAAACAATTCGTTGTCCCGGATAGGAATTGAATCCGAAAACATCGTGTTTACAGTTAAGTAACCAACTGCGACACGATGTTCAAAAACGATCAGTCCCCTATTGCTTTTATGGAGCATTTACACCAGAGGAGCTACAGGTGCGTTGTCGGCCTTTAAGGTACCCAGTTCTTATCGACCTGGAAACACTGTCACAGGTAGGCCATGTGGTGGTGATGATACTTGAGTTTGTGATGTACTGTGCGTACAGAAAATTCGGCGGCAGGTATCAGGTCAAACAGTTCTACAGAACACTCCCCATGATAAATGCGGTAGAGAACGCACAGCGAGGAGACATCTCTACGCAAAGCCAATGTGTCAAGCCCTGCACAGATCATTGTGTTCCCAACGATTCAAACGGCTTTACGTTGTATGCGGCAAAATAGGTTAAGCTGATACTGCGGTGCACCAGTCTAGAGATGAGAACAGTACTCCATATGAAGCCGAACTTGGGCCCTATACAGGGCCAATCGGTGTTTTGGCGTGAAGTACTGTCTCGCTCTGTTAATGATCCCCAGTTTCTTTAAGGCAAACCTGGCCTTGCTTCCCACATGATCGCGATACTGGCAGTCACTGGAAACGCTAAAGCCCTATGTACTGATACTGGGCGTGGCCATAAGGGTAAGTGTTTTGGAAGACACAACATTTTTTTTGTTTTTGGTTAACGCGCATTATTTAAAAAAAAAAATTTGCTTCACGCTGTATCCCGCACACAGCAGGGTAGGCAGAGGGAACCTAGTGTTAACACACTCCGTTCCCCACTTTCTGCCGAATTCTGGAGGCATTGCGTGTTAAGTGGCAGAACTCAACGCCGCGCTTAACCTCGACACCAGAGCGAAGAAATGGAAATATAAATTTAAGTAAATATTTCATCTCCTCGAGTGGGGATCGAACCCACAACCAGTCGGTTTTGCAGTCACACCTCGTGCCGCTGCGCCACGACCGGCCTCTATATTATTTTATTGTATTCATTATTTTTTATTCTCATTACATTTATAGAGAAAAAAATAAATTCATATCTTTAATTGCTATATATAAATTTTAATCTTATTTTTGTTATTCTAATTTAATATTTTGCAAACTTAAAATAATTAGCTTATTTTCATTCACTTGTATACTTACATAGTTATGGAGTTATAATGAATGTTTAGTTAGCGTGTATTGGAACTTCATTGTATACGGTAGGGTTGACTAAATTAAGTTTTTTTTTTTGTTACAGATACAAGTCAAAATTATTGATGTTTAACCTTCACGCTTTATCCAGGATATTAACTAGGTCATCCTTCTATGGCCGAGGGTAATCACTTTTCTAGTTTTAAAACATTCGGTTCTCTGCTTTCAGCCCAAATAAGCATAACTGCATGCTGAGTGGAACTTAACGCCGCTCTCTATTTTATTAGATATAGGAAACAGTCAAAGGCTTAAAATGACTGCAGTACGATGGCCTGTTATAGATTTCTAGGCATTAAATAGCTATGAAAAACATCTTTATAAAGTTTTTGCATCCAAAGGGTAAAATGGAACTCTATTACTAATACTGTTATCCGTTCTTCCGTCTGAAAAAAACAGAATAAAATTAATATTTAAGGTAGCTCTTACACTATATATGTAATTGTTTTGCTTGTTTTTATAGAAAATGGTACGGAACCCTTTGCGCGTGAGCCCGACTCGCACTTGGTAGGATTTTCCAGTCTTGTACAATATTACACAATATCGCAATGAAATCGCTACCAACCCTATAAAAAATTCAAGAAAATATTTATTACTTTAGCACAATAATTATAGTTATAGCGTTCTCGTGCGAACTAAATCACGTTGACTTCAGGAAATGAAATCAATTTCGCCATGTATTATACGGTTTTTAGGTTACTTATTGCATTTTAATTAGAAATAAACGAGTAAAAAATGTACGCTATCGTTTCGCAGTTTGTTTTGTACTATATTGAATACGATTGTTTTCGATTTGGCCTAACCCACTTTGGCTGAACCCACAACCGACTGGTTGTTGGTTCGATCCCCACTCGAGGAGATGAAGTATTTACTTAAATTTATATTTCCACATCTTCGCTCTGGTGTCGAGGACAAGCGCGGCGTTGAGTTCTGCCACTCAACACACAATGCCTCCAGGATTCGGCAGAAAGTAGGGAAAGGAGTGTCTTCATATTAGGTTCCCTCTGCCTACCCTGCAGTGTGCGGGATTCAGCGTGAAGCTGATTTATAATTGTAAAAGATTATGAGATGGATGTTTGTTCCAGTTCTACGCAAAAACTTTTAAATAATACATAGGCTTACTTTGGTTATAATATAATTATAAGTTTAAGCGGGTGAAGCGCCGATTAGGTCGCTAGTCTTATATAGAGAAATATTTACGTTTAAAAAAACAGCTTCAATCTTTTTTTGCATTCACAAGGTAGTCAGAAATAATCTAATGATAAGACTCTTCGATGTCCCATTTCCACTCGAATTTTAGACATTCCGTGTTGAATGACGTCACCGAACGCTGCGTTTAGTTTTACTAGAATGGGATCTATATATATTGCCCCTATTGGATGGGGATCAAACGCATAGCGATCGCATTTACACTCAAAGAATTTCCCATTACATCACTATCGTGACGCCTTTTTTTACAGATAGTTATATTCATTTAGACATAGCAACATTTTCGATTTCTAATTTTTTTAACAGCTTCACGCTGTATCATGGGACACAGCAGGAGGAGGCAGAGGGAATCTAGTGTTAAGACACTCCGGCCCGCACTTTCCGTCGAATTCTGGAGGCATTGCGTGTTGAGTGGCGCAGCTCACGCCGCGCTTTACCTCGAAAGCATAGCTAAGAAATGAAAATAATAAATATAAGGATGGCCATGTTGCTATTAAAAGTTACGCCGAACCTTAGATATCAAATTGTGTAATGGAACTCAACACTCGAATTTTCGAATTGAAAATGATCCTACAGCCACCGTGTTTACAGTCAAAAGCTTTTCTACTACGCCACGATGACGCTATTAACAAAGAACAGGCGAAGAAATAAAAGAAAAATAGAAAAGAAAAGCTGTCATAACTTTAGTGGTTTAAGTAAAAATATGTAGTGGTACACTCAGCTAGACAATAAAAGTGCACTCTCCTCACAATCTATATATAATACTACACTCATAAGCGGGGTGTGAATCAACTTTATCTCACAATATTTGTGCCGGCTCTTCATTTCGACTGTACGTGCGGCGAATTAAAAATTTTGAGAGCTTTTGTTTTTTTTAGATCATACGAGACGATGTGAGTACGACACGTACTTTTAATTTTTTACTCTGCATCATGATAAATATATTGAAGAGTTTCGAAGTATAAAAGTAGCCTTTGACAAATTTTTAAAATGTTTGGCAAAAGCAAACAAAAAAAATTGGGTATTTTTTGATAATATAAGGTGTAGAAAATTGATAGGATCTGAATGTCTGACACGGTATGCCCATTCAAAATAATGGTTAGGTATGTTAAAGTGAGTGGTAAATGAACTAGGTACTTTTTACCTGCCTTACTGGGCGTCGAATAAGAAACCCTATAGTATATACTTAAATACTACGCTGGATTCAGGAGGCATTAAATGTTGAGTGGAGGAACTCTATGCTACGTTTTGCCTCACTACCGGAACGACTTAATAAAAAAAGTTTTTTTTTTTCATTTTCTAGAGTGAATTGCACCTGTATGTTGTGTTGCACGCAAGTGCTCCTGTGCCACGACTGGAATCAAAATGCATGATGTTGTAAATATAAATATTATTTAAAAAACACGCTTAGTGCTTTTTCCCCACATATCAGGATATACAAGGGGAACCTAATAACACACCTCGTTTTCTATTTCTACCCTAATTTTCAAGGTATTGTAAATTGAGTCGAGCTCATGCCGCGTTATTTCTACCAGAGCGCGGAAATAAAAATCACTAGCTAAAAAGCCTACCCGCGGCAGTGTTTCCAGGTCGATATGACATGGGTACCTTCAAAAAGCGCGTCTATCTCCACCTTATAGGCCGGCAACCCACCTGTAGCTCCTCTGGTGCTGCACGGGGTCATAGACGGCGGTAATCACTTACCATCAGCTGACCCGAACGCTCGTTTGCCTCGCTTCCTTTTCCATAAAAAAAAAACTTTAATATAATCCTCCCACCGAGGGGAATCGAGCCGCTGCGCCAAGACGACCTCTAAAATTGACAACGACGAAAGTATACGAGAATATGGAAAATCTAGGCCCAAGTCTCTCTCATACGTTGTTTGTATAAGATAGAAAATAATGTATAACAACGATATATCGTATCGTGTGAATAGCAGTATATCGGCGCAGTACACTCGAAACGGGCATTTTATTGCTTTTGAAGAAGAATTTATTTAGTATATCTAAGACTGCTTTTAACTGAACATGCCTTTATATGTTTATTTTGAAGTTGACTGACTTGTAAGGTCTTAAAAGATTTTTATAAATGCATGTATAAGAAATAAAGAAATGCCTTAATATATTTTGAAGGTTATTTTATTACTTCAAGACGTTTTTAGCTTAATTTTTGTTTTTTCCATTTATATATATTTTAGTTTTTTGTTCATGTTAAAAAAACATGTAACTCAAGTAATCCCTAGTGTTAAGGCATCTCTTTCACTATTTTTTGTCTAAATTTCAGGCATTGCGTGTTGATTGGTGGAACTCAAGAAAGCCAAATTTTGCAAATAATTAAAATTCAATTATTTCATTAGCTGTCTATGTGCGTTCTATTGGCTAAATAATATGTAGGAATTGTTTGGCCACATTCCACCATCTGAATCCTAACAAAGCAAATCGCGGCGTTGAACTCTGCCTCTCGACATACAACATCACTAAAATAACGCGACTAATAGTGAACGTGTCTTAGCAATAGATGCAGTCTATCAACTCTGCTAGACTTGGGATACAGAGCGTGCTATGTAAACAAGTTATCTTCGATTTTCTAATCTATACTAATATAATAAACGGAAGACTTTATTTGTTGGGTTGGTTGTTTGTTTGTTTGTTTGTTTGTTTGTTTGAGCGCTAAGATCCCCAAGAGTGCTATAACTAAAATATAATAATAAAAGAATTATAAGTGGTATGCGGGCGAAGCCGTGAGTGGGCCGCTAGTTTACCATAAAATATTGAATATTATTGCTTATGCTATGCTTAAGTAAAAATATTAATATATAACATTTTTTCATGAAAAGAACTATTTACAATCACTGTCCAGCCAAGAACTGTTTTTACTATAAATATTTGATTTCTTTTCAAGCGTCTTTCACTAAAACATTACTTAAAACGACTCGAAATCGACCAAACAGAAAACCTAACGACTTCCATTAAGACCGTTAAGTAATGATTCATAAACAAAAAAAAATATTTTACCCCACTTTGACCGTGGCCCATTTAGTTTTAATGAATTATTCATTGGAAACATTAAGATTCGCAACTGATACTAAAAGGTGTATGGAGAAGGAACGAAGAAAAGAAAGTGATTTTTAAATAACTTTCAAAAAGAATTGTAATATTTACTTAGAAGTTAGGCCTGTATGTGAGTATAAGTAAATGATAATGTTGAAATGAAATATAATGCTAGTGAGGCAAGTCGTGGCGCAGTGGTACAAGTATATTCGCGACAGGTTATGGATTCGATTCCCATTCGAGGAAATGAAATATTCAATATTTTCATTTTATCGCTGTGGTAAAGGCGTGGCGTTGAGTAGTGAGATAACGGAGTGAATGTCTTAACACTAGTTTCTGTCTGTCTAAATATAAGATGAAAAAAATAAAACGAAAGAGTTTTAATTAGCTTTACTGTGTGACCGATAGACAATACATTTTATATTTTACTTATATTTTACATCTTAAAGTCACGCAATCTGAGTGGCGGGCGATATAATGTGTGTCTTAGAAGGATTGAAATTATCGAACCCATAACCATCTTATGTTAAATGATACATTTTACCGTACGCCAAGTTGGCCTCAAATATATGTTTAATTCAATGCATTTCAAATGGAGCCAAAACACGGAACACTGTTTCTCCACTGATATATTAAATAGTAACTCTGACAGAGCAGTCCTGGAGTTTCTACAGGTAAGGAATTTCAATATAAGTGAACAAGTCTAGCTTTTGTTACGTGACTTTTAGGTTTCATCTAAACAATTTTACTTGTGGTACTCGTGGTACAAGGGCACAAGCGTGCGACTGTAAGCATGACAGGATATGGGTTCGATTCCAACTCGAGGAAATGAAATATTTCAATATTTTTATTTACTCGCTCTGATAACGAAGCAAAGCACGTTGTTGAGTTCCACCTTTCAACACGCAATGTCTCTAGAATTTGTCACAAAGTGAACAACGAAACTGTCTTAATGGTTAACGTAGTGTTATATCACTAGGTTCCACGGTTCCCTTTCCCTAACCTACCCTGGTATATACTGGCCTGGTACAGCGTGAAGCTAAAAAAATACATGATGTTGATTTATATGGAATATGTATATAGTTTTTTACTTTTAGGTATTTGGGTAGTGCAACTTAACGCTGTATGTAATCTAATGAGACTGGGACAACACATTTTTTCATTTAGCTGCACGCGGTATCCCGACAGAGAAAATTTAGAGTTAAGACACTCTGATCCACACATTTTGCCTTATTTGTGTCATAATGTGTTGAGTCGTTGCAATTAAAGCCACTCCGTTTACGTAGATTAAAAAACGTTAAATCTCCTATTTTCTTATATCAAAAAACCTATTCATCTTTCTAATATGGTAGTTTCCTTGTGTATTGTCAACAGTCACTAAATAAGGGAGAAATTTTAAAATTCAGTCAGTTTCCAAGTACAATTACTCATCGTTTTAAAAATGAACAATTTAAAACTTAGATTTTTTTGTAACTTAAAGCATAGATAATTAATAATTTAATAAATTTGATTTTACATAATTTTGGTAGGTGTCAATTCACGAAGTGTAATATAAAAACAGCCTCAAAAAATAAAATTTATTATTTTTTTACAATTTATATTGTTTCAAAAATTCTGAAATAACTATATAGTACCGAGCTTATAGATAGCCGTGTTTAATTTAAATTTCATCAAGATCTCTTAAATAGATACCGGTAAAATAGACTTTAATGTTAAAAGTTGTTAGTCGCGTAATCCTCTTACTGTAAAGTATTAGAGACAAAAAAATGGCGCGTTGCTATTTCAAATTAAAAGCTATACAATCATATCAAAAATAATTAATTAGAAGCCAGTGCAGCTTTTCCATGCTTATTGGGAATCGAATTCACAACTAGTCGCGTTTATACTTGTGCCTCTACGCAATTGGCTCTTCCTTCCTCTGTCTTGACCCACCACATCACCGCGATTAAACCCTTATAAAAAGTCCTAAAAGTAACACGCTAAAGAATGTATACTATATAACTGTTTTTTTTCAGCTTCACGCTGTATCCCGCACTCAGCAGGGTAGGCAGAGGGAACCCAGTGTTAAGACACTCCGTTCCCCACTTTCTGCCAGATTCTGGAGGGATTGCGTGTTGAGTGGCAGAACTCAACGCCGCGCTTTGCCTCGACAACAGAGCGAAGAAATGGAAATATAAATTTTAAGTAAATATTTCATTTCCTCGAGTGGGAATCGAACCCACAACCAGTCGGTTTTACGGTCACACTTTATGCCACCGTGCCACGACTGGTCTCATATATAATTGTTAATAATAATATAATTGATGCTGTGTGCGGGATACAGCGTGAAGCTGATTTTTTTTAAATAATATAATATAACAGCTAGTTAAAACTCTATAATGAGCAAACTAAGTGTAAACAACGCATTCTGTATAGCGTCACATTTACAACGCGGACTGACGGTTTCTCTCTCATTAAAAATTCAACAAAGGTTTTCTTTATTATTTGAAAATATAAACATTTAGGTGTTTATTCTTATATTGTGGTAATTTTGTGTATATTTTAACTAGTGTATCTTTTTGTAGCTTCACGCTGTATCCCGCACGTACCATGGTGGACAGAGGGAACCTAGGAACCTAGTGACAATCCGTTTTCATTAAGACATTTCCTATCCACATTTTACGCAGAATTCAGGAGGAATTGCGTCATTTACCGAACTCACCTCGTTACTAGGGCGACGAAATATTATGTATTTAATTTACTCCAGTGGGAATCGAACCTACAAACTGTCACGCTTATAGCTGCATACTTGAGTATATGTATGTGATTTTGATATACATATAAGTTTAATTAAAATCCTAAGTAATTTATTGCATTCTAAATCTAATCTTGTAATCTATTAGTATTTCATACAATTAGCTTTATTATATTCGATAATATCATTGGAATGCTGTAAGGCTTAATATGTATGTATATATTATATTCTTTAATGATATTTCAAGTAATAGAAGTTCTCTATCTTAGCTCAATTGTAGTGTACCAAATGAAAAAAAAGTCTTCTAATTTAAAATATCTATATCCATGTCCAGCTTTAGGTATTTAATATAATGAAATTTACATAGGTTCGTCGTGGATAAACCTGTTTATTGTAAAATAAACGATTGTGGATTCGATTACCTCTTGAGGTTAATTATTTTTATTTCCTTTACTCTACTAAGAGAGAATAGAGTGTCCCAACACAAGGTTCAGTCTGCTCACCCTGCTGTATGGGTGATACAGCGTGATGTTAAAAAAAACAACCGTTGTATTTATACTTAGAAAATATAACGTTGTCCTACGACGGCTTTTATTTAAAACTTACTGACCATATATTCTGTAAAGCTATCTTTGAGGGCAGTCGGGGAGCTGGGGCACGAGCTTGCGGCTGCGTAGACAAGGCAGGCTGTGGGTTGGATTTCATCGAGGAAATAAAATATTTATTTATTTTTAGCTATATTATGTCTCCGACATTGCATTTTGAGTGGCGGAAGTCAACGCCGCATTATATCTCGTTACCAGAGCTAGGAAATGAAAATATTAAGCGTTTCATTCTCCATGTGTGGATTGAACCCACAACTGTCGCTTAAAAAGTTCCACACATATGCCTTTGCACCACGAAGGTCTATTATCAATAATTCCATTAATCCAAATCCAAATTGATAAACAATTTAGGAAGTATCGGACTGACTAATATCCCATCTCTTTTTTTACCCAATTTTATGCAGAATGAGTTTAAAAATAACATATAAATTAGTACAAAAGGAACCTTTACTTTACGCATAACTTATCAACATATACCTTTTGAATTCAACAAAAACATTTTCATTTTATATGAAAATTAATTCGAAAACATAACTCTACCTAGATTACTTTACCTAGAAACATCAGAATCAGAATAATAAAAGCTGGAGCAACGTTCAAAAGTTGCTCCTATGAAGGATCGCGATATAGACACCTGTGTAGTGTAGTTCAAAGTGAAATTTGCTGTGGATAAGTTTTGTATGTAGTTTTTGATATACACTTTTATACAATTGAATTTGTGTTTTAAATGTATTTAATTTTAAGGCTATCATAGCGCAGTGTGTAATCGTGGAAATTTATGAGTGTATTTTGTTTATTATGGCAAGACTGTCTTAGAATAGGTAGAGGGAACCTGGAACCCTAGTGTTATGATATTCCGCTCTAATTAAGATATTTCCGTACCAGACTTTCCGCTGAATTCTGGAGGCATTCACTTCAGTGATTGCCAATGATTGCGAAATGAAAACATTTAATACTTAATTTTTCCGAATAGGAGTCAAACTCACAATTATCACGTTCACAGTCGCATGCTGCCTTTATGTTTATTTATTTACGAGTATGAGGCCAGTCGTGGCGCAGCGGCACGAGGTGTGACTGTTAATTGAATGGTTGTGGGTTCTATCCCCACTCGAGGAGATGAAATATTTACTTAAATTTATATTTCCATTTCTTAGTTCTGGTGTCGAGGTTAAGCACGGCTTTGAGTTTTGCCACACAACACGCAATGCCTCCAGAATTCGGTAGAAAGTGGGGAACGGAGTGTCTTAACATTAGACTCCCTCTGCCTACCCTGCTGTGTGCGGGATACAGCGTGTAGCTAATTTATTTTGATTTTATTCATACGAGTATGTCATATTGAAATTCTGATATATTTATATAATTACAAAAGAGAACACATTTTAATAATTAGTTTCAGTCTGTCCGTATGTTTATATTATTTTTATTTATTTGAATGTTTATAGAAACAGGTGATTAATGAAATTGTAGCACTTATAAATAAAATTAAGTGACTACTCTGTCTTCTTTTTTTATTTTATGTTCAGTTCGATTGCCATAATTTTCTACATTTGCTGTATAACAAATCACTTACGATACTAAATCATTTACAATTCTATATAAAAATTACTCAAAGAAAACATGGATTTTATGTTCATGGACACCTATAGCAGGGATACTTGGACATTTTGTGTTGATTGGCGGAACTCAACTTCGCGCCTCTCGTAAGATATGCATTTCCAGAATTGTTAGACGTTGACTGATGTTGATTTGGCCTATCGTGCCTAGTATCTCGAAGTTGGTAAATTAAGAAGAATGTCTTACAATTAAATTCTTTTATTTTTTAAAAAAAATCACCAAAATTTACACAAATATGTATGTATATTTCTTCGTATGGGTATCGAACACAAACAGTCGCATTTACAGTGACACATTAGTGCCATGACTGGCCTGACCGAAGAGTAGGCAGAGAGAGCCTAGTTTTAAGACACACCACTCCCCCGAATTCCAGAGGCATAGCGTGTTGAGTGGCGCAACTCAACGCCGCTCATTGCTTCAACACCAGAACGAAGTAATGAAAATATCACTTCACTTTATATTGATTTAAAATACTGCAATGTAATAAAATTCATTAAATACTTCAACATAGGATAATTATCGACATAATAAGAATATATGGTTTTTAAAAAAATTTTATTTTCCAGTTAAGTTCTGTTCGTTCCTTAGTATACTCATATAGTGTAAAGGGTGTGCACACAGTTGAGGAGCACTAACCACTTCGGTAATGTCTCTTTGTATGGTGAGTACACGAAGGAGATTGTACGTAAAAAAGAGATAACGTTATACAATAGGAGAATGCATGTCAAAAAGAGATCCAGTTAAAAAACTATTTATTGTTTAAGTATCGTTTTTGAACCCATTTTAGAAGAAAATGGCAGTATTGTTGTCCACGGCCTGATAAGAAATAAATATATCTCCATCATTATTCGTGAGACCTTCGTGGCGAAGGGACACAAACGTGCGACTGTAAATACAAGGGTAGTGGGTTCAAATCTCATTTGGGGAATGAAATATTTAATGTTTTTACTTTTTTTTAAGTAGAACATACTTTTAGTAAAAAAAGAAAAAATAATAACTTTAAAGTTCCATCTCATCTTTTATCCATATATTAAAAGTTCGACATCCAACCACACCACAAGCGATTTACACTAAATAAACACACCAAAATTTATATTATAAGGCCATTTATACACATAGCGTCATCCCGTTTAATTTCCTCAACATTAAAATATGGGCTATGCGATAAAATTTATTGCTTTCGCATCTTTCGCTTCAAGCACTTTGGGGTGGGCGAATGTATAACAAACCGTGCGATTTGAGAATAAGGTACGTATTACTTGACGACTGACATCTAAGAACCTTTTATTTTTCGAGTAAGGGGGCTATTATGAGAAACCTTATTGAAATCTGTCTCTTGAGTGAAAACAGATTTTTAATATGTAGGTTAATTTTGAATTATACGAGTTTAAGGGTGGGACTAATATAATGAGGCCATTCTGATGAAAGTCTTTTATTTTGAATCTTTCTATAGCTATATAAAAGTAGCAAAATTCCATTATTTATGTAGATTTTATTTTTAGCT
>JAATLQ010027897.1:0-25575 GCA_013421005.1 Heliconius erato x Heliconius himera | reverse complement strand
CGGACAGACTGACACGCCCATCTCTCTTTTTACCCACATTTTATGCAGAACGTGCTTAAAAATAACATACAAATTACTGCAAAACAATCTTTTACAAACATTTTGTTTTACACATATCAACAACATATACCTTTTGAATTCAACAAAAATATTTTCATTTTATATGAAAATTAATTCGAAAACATAACTCTACCTAGATTACTTTACCTAGAAACATCAGAATCAGAATAATAAAAGCTGGAGCAACGTTCAAAAGTTGCTCCTATGAAGGAGATATAGACACCTGTGTAGTGTAGTTCAAAGTGAAATTTGCTGTAGAAAAGTATTGTATGCAGTTTTTAATATATAATTTCATACAATTGAATTGATGTTTAAAATGTATTTAAATTTGAGGAAATTTGAAGCTGTCATGGCGCAGTAAATAGTCGTGGATAATCAAAAATGACCACAGTGTTTTTTTAATATATATAATATCACTTACGATAGAAGAAGATGTTACTCAGTGGTACTAGGTGACTCAATTTCGGTGGAAAGTGGGAAACGGAGTGTTAAGACACTAGATTCGCTCTGCTTACTCTGCTATATGTGAAATACAGCGTGAAGATGAAAAAAACTTCAAATTCAATTAATTCTATATAAAAATTACTCAAATAAAACATTTTACTAGACTGTAATTAAAAAGTAAGGTGAATTTTTTATAAAAAAATATTTTATTTATTCTTCCAAATCATTTTCATTCTCTTCAAGGTAATCCACGAGTAGTATATATGAGTATGTAGCATAGTATGTTGCGATTATTTCTTTTATATTCATGTTGTATTTCACATACCCATAGCAGGATATTCAGACAATGTGTATCGCGTGGCGGAATTTAACGCTGCGTTACTCAATTAAATTTATATTTTACAGATTTTGTTAAAAATATTACAATTTTGGCCTACTCCGTCGTACCCAATAGCTCTTAATTATTGAAAAAAGAGGGATAGCCTACAGTTAATAGCTTTTTTTTATCAGCTTTACGCCGTATCCCGTACACAGCAGGGTAGGGGGGTATCTAGTGTTAAGACACTCCTTTTCCCAGTTTCTGCCGAACTCTGGAGGCATTGCGTGTTGAGAGGCAGAACTCAAACCCGCGCTTTGCCTCGACACCAGAGCGAAGAAATGGAAATATAAATTTAAGTAAATATTTCATCTCCTCGAGTGGGGATCGAACCCACAACTAGTCGATTTACAGTCACACTTTGTGCCCCTGCGCCACGACTGGCCTCTCAGTCAGTTAATAGTTAAAGGAAAGATATAGATATACATATACGTAGATAGATATTCACCACCTATTCACAATTCTTATAAGAAAATAACATACTTGAACATGCTTATATTATGCCTTTGTTCCCATTAATGAGATCGTATCTGCGAATGGCAAAGAAAATGGTTATTGATCGACAATAAACCACGACGGATCTATTATATCAGTGATTGTGAAAACAATAACATAACCTATATTGATATTAATTTGTTGCTTTGGTTTTTATGTATTCTTATGATTTCTTGAGATGAAACGGGGAGAAAAGGCACTGTGGATGCCATCGTAGAGCAGAGGGATTCTCTTTTTCTACAATTCAGGTAAATAAATTGTTTTCTTTTCGTCGCGTCGCACTGGTAAGATGACTAAGAGTTAGACCCCTTATGGAATTGATCTTCTCTATAACCTGTATCAGTTCGTCTATCTACTATCAATCTATCTATCTATCTATCTATCTATCTAGACGAACTGATATAGCTTATAGTATAATATAGCATTAATTTATATGTACGTTTATATGCGACGTTGAGCTCCGCCACTCAACACGCAATGCCTCGAGAATTCAGTGGAAATTGACGAACGGAAGTGTCTTAATGGGATCGGAATGCGTTAACTAGGTTCCCAAGTTCCCCTTGCCTGCCCCACTCCGTGTGGGATAAATCGTGAAGCTATATATAAAATCTATCTAAATATTGAAATTTTGGTAAAAATTTTTTGTGTATAAATGACCTTATAATATATTTTTTTTGTGCGTTTATTTAGTAAATCAATTGTAGTATGGTTGGATGTGGAATTTTAAAGTTTTTTATATATATACATATATATATGAAAAGATGAGATTTAACTTTAAAATTGTTAGATTTTCATTTTTTATTCTTATTGTTTTCAAAGCTTCTTTTTAAAGTTTTCTTTTCTCATAAGCTCCTAACAATTATTCATTTAAATAAGAGAAGATCAACTCGACATGATTATTAGTCCGAGAAATTCGAGTACAAACACCAAAAATCAATACGAATATTCAAACATTAATAAACCCTACATAGATGCGTAAATATTCTTTTTTTTGGCAATTTTAATAATATTACATACATATTTCTTTTTTTAAAGTCAGTTAAAAAAAAGAAAATTGAATAACAGAACCATTACAGTTAAAGTTATCATCTGGTACCATAAAATTTTAACGTTCAATTACAAAAAAATATTACTACGTCGTTTTTCATTGCTCAAAAATTCATGAAAAAACCTTTTTACAATACGAACTTATTCACTTCGGATATGCTATTATTTAAAACAATGTTTGCAATTTTTGTATCGTATTTTTAAATCACAATTGATTCTATTTTCGGTTTCACGCTTAATCCCGTATATCATGCTAACACACGATAGGTAGAGAAACCTAGTGTTTGGACACTATTCTCGACTTTCCACCAGAACTCGATACACTGTGTGTTACGTTGTGGAATAACAACCATGTTTCTTATTCTATTAAAATAGGAATATAAAAAATATTTAGTGCCCTAAGTGTGAAATAAACCCATAACTATTGCGTTGAGTCAGTTTTCGTATTTTTAAAATGGTTGCCTGCTTCGTTGTGCGTTTGTTTAAGCTAATCTCTAAAACAGCTACACCAATTTAATTTCAGTTTTCACTATTGTATTTTGGCAAGCTCTCCTAATTTAAAAATTAAATATTTTATGTTTTATTTGATCAATTTATAAATAAAAAATATATATATACCATTTTAAAGAACGTTGTATGATAAAGTTACTATAAATAACTGTTTTATTGAATTGGCTAAAACTTAATTTCTCAATATAGGTATAGATGATATTATTTTTAGAAAACTAAAGTAATGCAGATTAGTAAGCTCATAACCATGTAGTTTAAGCGGGCGAAGCCGCGAGCGGTTCGCTAGTACCTAATATATCTTGAGTGAAGCAAGTTTAGAATGCAGTTGACTTGGCAACTCAACGATAAATAGCCAGTACTGTGCAACAGTGTGTGAATCTAACAGCTCTCTAAAGTTCTGGCTTTGTTGGAAACTGTTAAATTGTATATTGTACTGTACTAGTGGTGGGTTTAATCGTTATGTATAAAACGCGGCGTTGAGTTTCGCCATCACGCAATGTCTAAAAATTCATCGAGCCCAAAAAAAAACGTAAATAGATTATAGCTTTGACAGTTAAATTGTTTTGACTTTTACTAAGTATGGCTCAGGCAGTATCCTGGATGTTTTATATTTGTATATTTAATTTACTTAAATCAGAAGTCAGTTAAAATTTAAAAAATATATAAAAAAATTTTACAAGTAAGCACAATGTACAATATTAGTGCTAGTATTCTAGAGTCGCAGCATTTGTCTTCTTATAAATTATCTTTGAGCGTTATATCCATTTTTTTACATATTTCTGTAAAATTTGTGCATACTATAATTTTTTTTCTCACTCAAGCAAATTAAATCTTCGTCCTGGTGGGGATGTAGCGCGGCGTTAAGTTCCGCCACTCTTCTGTTCCGTCTGAGCCAGGCTTGGCATTGCTAGAACGTGGAATCGAAAATATTTAAAACATTCCTCCGAGTGGGCATCGTTCCCATAACTTAGTTAGATACTGCCGCCACTGCGCCACGACGGCTTTATTATTTAGTACATTAGTATGTAAAATTATGGGTACAGCATGTGGCGGGATCACACGCCGCTCGCGTGATATAAATTCGTTTGATATACTCATTCTTTTCCTTGCGACATTTTGGTTAATATGTTGCTTCAATTTTCAATAGTCGTGGATTCAAATCCATTTGTTAATTGTTTGTCATATAGTTTCATAATAAATATAATTTCGTTATATTTATATATTCATACTATAAACTTACGTATTATATACTTTTTATTAAAAATTATTGTGAATTTTGTACATTTAGTTGAAAAAAAAACTCTTGCTGAGTTTCTTGGGTTCGCTCTTATATAGTCTGAAGCAAAAGAAAAATATGTAATTTTTTATATTGAATTAAATTATTTGACTTTCACTTTGCTTCCTCAGTTTGAACTTATAATGTAAGCTCATCTTAATCCTAAACCATACAGATATTGATAGTAAAGCAACAACAAATGAGTTCAAGACTGTAATCAAAATAATTAAGACGTTTCAACATTAAGATCATTATTGATGGAAAAATTAAATTAAATAAATTATAAATATTACACGAACGGATGAAATTATTGGTCACAATTGACGAGTAACAGTTAAATATTTGCATACACAGTAAATAAATATATTTGTAAGGACTCGAAGGAAAATTATATTAAATGAGAGTTTATGTACAGGGCGTTCTAGATTATTTATTTTTTTAGCTTCACTCCATAACAGATAGATAGAGGGAACCTGGGAACCTAGCGAATGGCGGAACTCAACGTCACGCGTTTTCCTCGTAATCAGAGCGAGGAAATGTCAACATCAAATATAAGTTCTAGATTATGGTTATCAATAATAAAGCTGCTAGCTCTACTTAGAGACGTAAATTACCGCATTAAATAGTTTAATAATTAGTTAGTTTAGCTTACTCTAGATAGCTAAAGCTAGAATATTACCTTTAAACTGTATCCTTTAAAGATCAGGGTAAGCAATGACCCCGTAGTGTTAAGATATTTTCGAAACAACGTGAATTTATATTTTTTATCAACAGACGTCCTAAACTAAAGTCTCTCTCTCTCTTGATTCATTATCTAATGTGCTTTAAGATTAGATTTTTTTACAGTTTTGAAAGTGTATAATAGCTACAACGATGAATATAAAAATATCGTTTAAATTTAAGGAGCACCATGTATAGTCATCAAAATGATTATCACACGGAATGTTAAATCCATAAAAAGCAGTTACGCGTACATTAAAGAAATTTATTTTAATATTGTTATTCTGGTATATATTTATACCAAGTTAATAATTTCATACATGTTTTTCTAGTATTTAATTTTTGAATATTTTTTTATTTTTGTCTATTTTTCGATATATTTGAGAAGTGACCCGACTACGTATTAAAGGGTCAGAGCCTATTTTTTGCTATGTATTAAACAATCGTAAGGAAAAATAGACGAAATAGTATAGAAAACTATCGTAAATAATGACTTACATACTACTAAGTTAGTGTGATATCACTACTATTTTCTTATTCTACAAAGTAGTAAGATTTTTGAAAATAATAACTTATGTAAGTTAAACATTTTTTTTGCTGCATGCTGTATTCCGGATACAGAAAGGTAGATAAAGGAAATCTAGTACTAAGACACTATCACGTACCTCATACTCTGCCTAGTTATTGAGAAATTGCCATTGCATTGCAACGCCATTTTTTATCTTGTTATTAGAGCGAGGAAACGAATATAATTTATTCCGTCGAGTGAGAATCGAACCCACAACCGTCGCGTCTACAGTTTGCGCTGTGACGCTGTGAAATTATGTACACTTAATTTGACACTGTGTAACGAGGACTATATGACAAAACTTAAACATTTTCAAAGATACTTTATTTTGACCTATTATAAATAGAAATACGGATAAAACTACTTTTGAAAGATTTATGCGACATGTAATTATATACACTTTTATACTAATTGAGTGCATTATTGTTATACATATTGTTGCTTACGAATATCAGGGTGTTCTATAAACTTCATACTGTACCCCAAGGTAATATATGGTCTCTATATTTCTCTTTCGCCCTGTCCACTGTCATCCAATTCTTCAGACCCTCTTGGGCCTAACGGAGCTTTCTCTCTGCTTCTATTATTAATCATGAATCTTTTTTGTCATTCTTTCATCACTCATTCCCTCGACGTGTCCAAGTTCTCTAAGTACATCTTACATACAATTCTAGTTTTTGTATCTCTTCTCTCAAGATTTGGCCACCTAAAATGACCCAGAATGTCCAACAAAGAGATCATATTTCCACAATATTCATCTTTCTATGATTTTTCTTTTTTTATTATTCTTTTGTAATAATCACATTTTGTTTTGTAACACAGATTGTTTTTAAAAATAAAATAAATAAATCAGCTTCACGCTGTATCCCGCACACAGGAGGGTAGGTAAAGGGAACCTAGTGTTAAGACTTTCTCCTCACTTCCTCACTTTCTGCCGAATTCTGGAGGTATTGTGTGTTGAGTGGCAGAACTCAACGCCGCGCTTTGCCTCGACACCAGAGTGAAGAGATGGAAATATAAATTTAAGTAATTATTTCATCACCTCAAGAGAGGTCGAACACACAACCAGTCGGTTTTACAGTCACAGCCACGACTGGCCTCGAGAAAAAGATTGTTATTAAACAGCAAAATGCTTTCAAATATATAGCAGAGTAGATAGGAAAAATACTCTATGCTTGGTTTTGGACACTCTGTTTTTCACTTTTCACCCGAATTTAAGAGAGTAGGGTTTTTAATTAACTTTTAAAAATAAAACTAAGGGGAAATCACCTTATGAGATCGTCTTTCTATGTCACTATTGTCCAAAAAAATGTTAACGTAAAAAAAACACCTTATATAAACGAACAGACAACCAGAATAACACTATTTACTTATCGAATATTCGATAATTCGAACAAACTAGCTCGTTACACAGAATGACGGTTGCCAAATGGTCCAAGCCTATAATAACTGAATACCGAACGTACACAATTTGTATTCAGAATGTATTTATTTTACCTCTTATCGACGTTTCTTCAAATATATTTTATGTATAATTTGGTAATTATATGATTATATATGATACTTTTATATACAGTTGTCATTGATTTAAAACGCAGCGTTAAGTTCCGCCATTGGCAAATATATGATTATATAAGGTACTTTTATATATAATTAGTCGTTGATTTAAATCGTGGCGCCACTTAAGACACAATGGTTCGTATTTATTTCGAAAGTGGACAAAGGAGTGTTTTAATATTAGGTTCATCCTGGACACTTCTATGCAGAAAGTTTTTTTTGTCAGATGTCCACACCTCAAAAGAGACAAAAACGAAACCATTTTAGGGTCACTCTATAGTCCATTTATTTTTTTGTCCGTCTGTACGGTCTCTCATCTCTATCTCATCTGTCCGGTTGCAACGAATCGTGCTTGTTAATCGTTAGCTTCATGCTGCATCCACCCACATATGACAAAATAAGCAGAGGAAACGTCGAGTTGAGACATTTCGTTCCACACGCACAGCTTCATTTTTAAGACTATGTCTCTTCTTTGATTTACTAAGAGAGTGAAGAAATTACTTTAACTAATTTATTACCCCGAGCGGGAACCGAACTCACTTCTACCGAACTTATAGTCAGACACTGAGCTACGATGGCCTGATATTTTAGATATCCTAGATATATTAGGTACTTAGATATATTTAGGGCACAAATTAAATACAGATAAGCGAAATACAATCGCTTCGTCTGCCATATCAATCAAAGTCATCATTAATATGTCGTCTTGGATCCAAGAATTGATTATGGCTGCCTTATGCTTATTGGAATAGAGTTCAATTTTACACCATCTTGTTGTTATTGTTAGGTTATATTATGACCATGTAATAGAATGTTGTATAGACGTATAAGTATTCATTAGATCTGTATGATATGAAGGTAACGTTTATGAAGAGTTTCTTGTTTGTCAAGAATATTTTTCTTATTATTATAATATATTTTGTAAATATTTCCTCGAAATCCTCCTTCCTTCCTCGTGAGTGGTCGTAGTCGACTTCCGAGAACACAGCATCAGCGATACAAGAGGAAAGTAAATAACACAAAAAGCCCCGGAGACTATGTATGCAGGAGATACGTGATCTAGGAGAAAGAGGTATACAGATATAGTAGCATTTGGCGCCTCGTCTTTTCTGGCTACACCGCTGAGGTTACATTTTATCGTGAGGCACAGGATAATATCATAACATAACATTAAAACTTTTTATTTCACATTATCACTGTAAACGGTTCTTGTGGGATCGATTCCCACTCGAGGAAATGAAATATTAATATGTTTATTTTCTCACTCTGGTAAAGAGGCAAAGCGCTGCGTTAAGTCCCACTACTCACACGTAGTATATCCAGAATTCGGCGAAAAATGAGAAATAGAAGTATTTGAAATGGGAACAAAGTATTTTAACGCTAGGTTAGTTAGTTCCCACTTCCTACCCTGTTATGTGCCGGATATAACGTCACGCTAAGAAAAACATATTAACTTTAGACAAACATATAATCCTTATTGAAGTTAAAAGTTAATAAACGAACTGAAGGAGTTGCCTTACATAATGTTTATTATTATGGTAAATGATTATTTTTTTTTTCTTTTTTTGACTTGAACTTGGCTCAGTGCGCTGCTGTGCATCTAAATAAAAAAATCAATATATAATTTATAATTTATTTGTATTCTAAATATACACTGATCCCTATCCCTATCCTTGATTCCTAAAATAGAATAGCAAAAATAGTTCACAGAATTAGGTTAATGAAAGACTAAACGGTCGTACGCATTAGCTCGAGTACAGTCGCTGAGTGAAATCATAATAATTAAAGTATACTTGGATGGAATGGACGTTTCCTATGTATTATGTGTTAATTTGACGATATTTAAAAAAAAAAACAGCTTCACGCTGTATCCCGCACACAGCGGAGTAGGCAGAGGGAATCTAGTGTTAAGACACTCCGTTCCCCACTTTCTGCCGAATTCTGGAGGCATTGCGTTTTGAGTGGCAGAATTCAACGCCGCCCTTAACCTCAACACCAGAGCGAAGAAATGGTATTATACATTTAAGTAAATATTTGATCTTCTTGAGTGGGGATCGAACCCATAACCAGTCGGTTTTACAGTCACACCTCGTGCCGCTGCGCCACGACTGGTATCATGATATTTTTTATGTTTGTAGTTATATATCACTGCTTATTAACAATCCTTAAAAATATCTTAATAAGTGTAACGTCTAAACGTATATGAAAGCATTTAAAGTGGTGCAATGTATTTTTTCTAACTTCACGCTGTATTCCTCATGTGAGAGAAGGCAAAGGAAACATAGTGTTAGGCCCCTCCGCATTCCACTTTCCCACAAATATTGGAGGCATTACGTGTAAAATAGAGAAACTCAACGCCGCGCGGTATCTTGTTACGAAAACAAAGAAATGTCTATGCTTAATTCCACTGATTGGGAATCCCAAACCACGATGGTCTCGACTAAACATAATATTTAATCAGAGATTTTAAGGCTATTAACTTTGATAGGCAACCGTGAAACTGTATGGTGATTAGCGTTAAATTGACGATTGATTGATTGATATCTTAAATACTGTCGAGTTAACCTCAAATATTAGTTAGAGAGTTGTCTAGCTAGCTATTTACTTATATAGTTTACATTACATTAAACTTAGTTTTACAATTTTAAGAATAAACTGGTAAAAAAAAGATCGCTCAAAATTTTGTGCAGGTCTCTCTCTTTACCAGAATGAGTATCATTTAATATATATACATAATTAAAAAAAATTAAAAAAATGAATAAAAACATCTGCTCCACGCTGTATCCCGCACACAGCAGGGTAGGCAGAGGGAACCTAGTGTTAAGACACTTCATTCCCCACTTCCCGCCAAGTTTTGGAGGCATTGCGTGTTGAGTGGCGGAACTCAACGCCGCGCTTTGCCTCGACACCAGAGCGAAGAAAATGAAAATATAAATGTAAATAAATATTTCATCACCTCGAGTGGGGATCGAACCCACAACCAGTCGATTTTGTAGTTACACTTTGTGCCCCTGCGCCACGACCGGGCTCATTTTTTTTAAAGTGTTAATATACAAAATATTTAAAACACATATAAACATTTAACAACTGCTATGCTTAGATTCATTTGCATCCACAAAAATTTTTACACATTTTCTAAAAACCTATGAAAATCATTCGTTCTCCTGAGTGCAAATCGAACATACAGCCGTCGCGTTTACAGTTAGACGCTGTAACCACTGCGTTACAATGGTTACAATTCATGATATGTTGACTAGTAATGTCCTACACGATCACGTTACAGTATTTAACTACAATGTTTACAGTTTTCAGCTCACGTTTCAACGCGACGTGTACCGGGATGTACCTACCTACATGTATCTAAACTGTCTCAACACACGGCACGGACTACGGTAACGATAACGACGCCGTGTAATATTGTAGAGGGTATTGTACAGGATTAAGTTTACATTGTATGACGTTGAGAGTTTTGTTTTGAGATTGCAAAATTTTTGAGGGTAGTTTTATTTATTAAATGAAATTTATTAAAATGGAAATGGTATCCCCGGAATGGAAAAGAAGTCAAAGCAGACAAGCAAAGCTATGGGAATCTCCCCATAGATGATACTAAAAGGTTGACAGTCCAATATGGAGGAAGTCCAGTATGGAGGAGAACAGTGAAAGATACGTTTTTGGAAGAACAGACAACCTTTCCAGCTGAAAGGAGAAAAATTGTCAAGGTTGTCAAATTTAAAGTTAAGTAAAGTGTGTTAAAAATATGCAGTAATTAAGGCTTATTTATATTTTGACGACTGTTTATATTATGATGAATACTTATATTTTCTAGATTGTACACCTCATAAAGCGCATCATCATTCAAGCGTTTCGCTAGTTATATTTAGTTTAATTTTTCGTGGCGGAACTCAACACCGCTATTTGTCTACTAAGCCATAGAAATAAAAATAGTTAATTTAAAGTCGTTCTCATGATTAAGGGTAACAACCGTCCTTCACGTCGTCATCGTATCATTTTGGATAAAATATCCATAGCGGATATCCATGAGATAGACAATTAGACAAAGTTAAAAAAAACGGCGAAAAAGTGAGGCCAGTCGTGGCGCAGCGGCACGAAGTGTGACTGTAAAACCGACTGGTTGTGAGTTCGATACCCACTCGAGGAAATGAAATGTTTACTTAAATTTATATTTCCATTTCTTCGCTCTGGTGTCGAGGTTAAGCGCGGCGTTGAGTTCTGCCACTCAACACGCAATGCCTCCAGAATTCGGCAGAAAGTGGGGAACGGAGTGTCTTAACCACTAGGTTCCCTCTGCCTACCCTGCTGAGTTCGGGATACAGCGTGAAGCTGATTTAATTTTTAATTTAATTAAAAAAAAAAAACGTTAAATCAGCTTCACGCTGTATCCCTCACAAAGTTATTTAATAATATTTAAAAAGCCTTGATTCAAATTAAAATTACATCACACGCATAAATACAAATATGTATAAAATTTCCAGTAAATATCGACCAATTACATGTTAGTTCACCGTAATGCTTCAGCTTCGCGTGCAACAAAACGGTCACGAGTTCACGTTTGTCGTAGAAAGTTGCGTGTGAGCTCCTTTAACTTATGTTCATTGATAATATAATTGGTTAAATTTCATATAATAATTAAGCCTATTAAAATATTTTATAAATAAGCAATTTATTTCACGCTGTATGCATATAGCAAGTGTTGAGACACTCCGTTTTCCACTTGACGCCCGTTATTCGGGATCTTGTGTGTTGAGTGGTAGAACTCAAAGCGTTTGGTTTTGTTACTGTAGTAAAGAAAAACATATAATTCCCGAGTGGGAATCGAACTCACAACTGCCGTATTTACAGTAAGACACAAATATATTGTATATTGTTAAACTAAGTGGCGCAGCGGCATGAGGTGTGACTGTAAAACCGACTGGTTGTGGGTTCGATCCCCACTCGAGGAGATGAAAAATATTTACTTAAATTTATATTTCATTTCATCGCTCTGGTGTCGAGGTTAAGCGCGGCGTTGAGTTCTGCCACTCAACACGCAATGCCTCCACAATTCGGCAGAAAGTGAGGAACGGAGTGTCTTAACACTAGGTTCCCTCTGCCTACCCTGCTGTGTGCGGGATACAGCGTGAAGCTGATTTAATTTAATTTTATTTATCGAATTTATAAACGATTCCGTGTTTTTACCCATCGGGTACAGAACCCAAAAAAAACAACTAATAATTCATTTGAACAAGAATTAACGTAACTTTATCCACTATATCAAACTGGCAAAACCTGAGAGAATCGATGTCACCAATAAATCCTTCAATTTAAACGCGACCAGGGAAATAGTTTAGGAACTATTGAAAACTTTGTGCTAACTTAAATATTTAGTGGTCCCTTGCAAGATGAGATAGTTGAAGTGTAATTTGCCACATCCTTTAAGTACACAGAAAACTTTGCAACTAACACTTTGGAATATCACTGTCCTCTTTTACCCGATTTATTAGAATGAGACGAAAAATGTGAGTCTGCCGTGGCGCGGAGGTTCAGGTGTGTGACTGTAAGCGCTGCGGTTGTGAGTTCGATTCTCGTTTGGAGGAATAAAATTTGAGTGTATATAATATTCCCAATTTCTCGCTCTGGTTGCGACTAAAACGCGGCGTTGACACGTTCCGACACTCAACAAGTATTGTCTCAAAAATTCAGCGTAAAGTAGTAACCGCAGTGTTTTAACACTGGGTTTCTATGTTTCATCTGCATATCCTGCTGTGTGCGGGATACAGCGAAAACGTAAAAAAGAAGAAGAAAAGCTTAACTTTTTTAACGGAGCTTTTTTAAAGAACTTTTTTGGAGCTAAACGCTACAGTAATACAACCCAGTACTTATAAATACGTATAAACATACGTGTCAAAATACACTGCTGTCAAGAAACCCACTGATCTAGTTCAAAGTACGTAACGGTCCTCGTCTTAAGTAAGTTGACTCAAGTGAGAATACCAACGAATTATCTGTCTTAAGGAGTTAGCCAACTCAATTTCAATAGGTTTGTTGACTGATGAAGCGCGATATTCGGAATTTAGTATCTATTATGGGGGACTTATCGTTTTCCATTCCATTACATTCTGAACTAAGTAGTAAGATGGAATTGAGTGTGTTTGTCGATATTATTCATATTTATGTTTTGGTTTTGTTCTTTTTAGGGTTCCACACTTTTTTTAGGGAAAAAAGGAACACTTATAAGATCACTCTGTTGTCAAATCCTGAAAAATAATACTCTTAAATAGCAAAATACGCGTATTTCGACACTATAAATGAAATTAAAATTAATAGGGTACTTTTGGTTGACCTAGAATTATAAAATTTAGCAGCTAATATTTACAGGTATTACTAGTCGATAAAATCTGAAAACCATACTTTTGTGGTTAAACCCCTAAAACATATTAACTTCATAAGGGTGCAAAATTTGATATTAACGCCGCTAGTTCAAGTGAGCTATCAGATGAAAGGGGTCTTGTTAAATTAAGGCTGATATTCAGAAAAACCTCGAGACCCCCAATTTCTGTACAGAACCCTCAATAGGCGAGCCCGACTCGCGCTTGGCCGGTTTTTTGTGTTAACTTTTATGTGATTTATTTCGTATCTAAGTCTATGTATTCTGGTAAAGTATTAATTTTATTAAGAAAAAAAAATAAAGAAAAATCATTCTATTTCTATACTCACATTGCTTAATAATGTTATGAATTATTAAGATAACTTAGTATAAAATTAATTATAAGCACACTTAAACTTATCGATCATATCAATTTGAAAAAGGGGGAATCTGGACTTAAAACACTCCTTTCTCCGCTTTCTACGACACGGCATGCCGAAACTCAACGCCTGCATCAACTACCAGAGCGGATAGAATCCACATCCGCCAAGTTTACAGTCAGACGTTGTCCCACTGTGTTACGACTACCTCAATTCTATCTTATTTTATTTTCTATAATGTGAAAAATGTTCGTCGTTTCCATTTTCCAGTACTGAGCGTTTGTCCATAAAATGAATTAATCAATTTAACGAGCGCACGCGTCAATTTTCTAAAAACTGGAAAAGGCTCACAACTCATAAATAATATTCCTCCCGTTGCACGGAAGCGTAACGTTCCCCTGTATAGTACAATTTATAAGAAATTGTAGTAATATTTTAAAATATTTTTAAAAATGTTATAATAGTAAAAAGAAGCTTTGAAGAACAATAATGTAGTATTATAGCACTTACGACAGAGTTCCGTGAACGAACGACTTTATGAGTTTGTGGATTCCTTGATCCCTTCTATGAGCATTTACTAAAAATTTTATTATCCAGGTACACCAAGTTGCAGGCTACAGTTTGTAGAAAGTTTAAATATTATTCTTAATGTTTTTGCAAGTTTAAAGAAAAAAAAAACTAACTAAAAAGGTAAAAAAATAAGGAATTTATCGCAAAATACTGATGACTTGTTCCAACACTTCACAACATAAATATCTGTTGCAATAAACAAAATGATAATTGCTTATCTGTCCACGAGCTTACGGCGCATTTTATAGTTCGGGGAAGTCCCTCGATTCATTCAACAACCCGTTGAACAAAGGTATCATGAAAGATTCCATTTTAAAGGTAATGGTTGTTTGGAAATTATTTACATTGCAAAAGTTGCTTTTTTATTTTCTATTTTAATTTGTTGCACTTAGACTGAACAGCCATTAAAAATATATTTAATAAATATATAACTTTTTGTAGTAAAAGTTTATTACAGAAAGGTTAAAGTTTACAAGAAGGTACTACTTAGGAACTGGCTGGTTAAAATTAAAAATAAACGTTTTCTGTTAGATAGTTAATTTATCAAAAAATCTAAAATCAAATCAGCTTCACGCTGTATCCCGCACACAGCAGGGTAGGCAGAGGGAACCTAGTGTTAAGACACTCCGTTCCCTACTTTCTGCCGGATTCTGGAGGCATTGCGTGTTGAGTGGCAAAGCTCAACGCCGCGCTTAACTTCGACACCAGAGCGAAGAAATGGGAATATAAATTTTTGTAAATATTTCATCTCCTCGAGTTCTCCTCGGGGATCGAACCCACAATCGGTCGGTTTTGCAGTCACACCTCGTGCCGCTGCGCCACGGCCGGCGGTAAAAGCGTGTTAAAAACGTTCATTACAGAAATAATTACAATTCATACACATACTGTATATCGACGATATTTTAATCTCAATATTAGCGTAGTGGGATGGGAGCTCACGAAAATATTGCCCATTTTAATTTGTTTTTTTTTTATTATTTTATCTAGTCATTACGGATATGCGACTGTCTCTTTATTAGCGTTTTATGAATTATTAACTCCTTAAACTGTAAGTCAAAGTTTTAATGAGAATTTTGTTAAATTTGGTTTTTGTATATCACCTCGCAAACGATTATTTACGTTCATAAATCATTTTTATTAGTTCCCACAAGTAATAAATCTATTGTTGCATTTATATTTTTCATTAAGCTATATGAACCATAGACACAGTTATATTTAATAATTTCTATCAAAAAATTTGTTGTTTATTCCAAAAGACTCATATTTTTAGAATTTCTAAATTTAAAAAAATAATTTATTAAAATATATTTTTTTTTCTTTGTACAGTCCATTACCATTTTCAGTCTACCTTTCACAGTCCATGCAGACAAAATTTCAGACTACAACAAGTATAACATACAGCCACAACTCGTAATTATGAATGACTAAATTAAAAAAATATAATACAATAAACGGGTCACAATTAATTGGACGAAATAAACGCACAGATTGCGGTTTTTTATTTGATACGCGATTGTCACTTCATTTTGGCGAATATTAAACAAAATATTCAATTGTTCACATTTGTTTGTGTGAATATGAATATGGAATTAATTCCTTTCCTGATTTATATTACGTTGAAATTTAATATAAATGTGGTTTTTGATCGGGTATCGTCCATGCATAATTAATGAAAAGGCTTATACAAGTTTTTGTTGTGGGTACATTTGAACTCGCGACCTTTGGATTCAGTAATTGATATTTTTCCTTGTGAACAGTGAGAAATAAGTGTTAAGACAAATTCTTATTATTATGCTACGTGTGAAGTGGCAGAGCTAAATGCTGCTTTTCAATTTAAATCACAGTCAAATAATTTTATTCAAAATAAGTATGAATGCTTAATTTTTTTTGAACGCCAAATTAATTAAAAACAGCTCACTAAAGTTTATGCCTCAGATCTGAGAAGAACTGGTGTAAGAAACTTAGCGAGACTTTTTTTAAAAACAATTTAACACAAATACACATTTAAATATTTGTGATAATTGAAACAGACTGCGACGATAATTAATGAAATTATCGCTCCAGTCTGTTTCAAAGGCGTGTTATCATTTATAAAATCATTATTTTGTAATAAATTTTGATACACAAATGTCTTTTCAAAACTTTTTTAAATCGTGATATAGAATATTCTCTGACGTTTTCTGGGATCTTATTGCAAAAGTGTATACATTGTCCCATAAAATAATTTCTGAACTCCAATCCATCCCAAGCCTTATATACACTCTTAATAAGACTTACTCCAGCATCAGTTGAGAGACCTTCAGTAAAACCATACTGTTTATCGTATGTAAGATCATGTGAATTTAAATGCAGTAATATTTAACTTAGAATAATATAGTATAAATACGAGTCGAAAATATTGGGATCGGATGTACTACCCGATTTAAATATAGGTATGACTTTACTAAATTTCATTAAATCAGGAAACACACCATACTATATATAATTATTAGAAATAGTTACGAGGTGAGAAGCAACAGCGTCTATTATATAACTAATCAATTTGGCAGAAATATCCCATAGATCGATGGCGTTTTCTCGATATCTAGGGACTTAAATGTCTTAACGATGTCTTTTATAATGACAGATTTAAATATTAAATCTGACGATGGTGAATAAGCAGTTATGGAAACTGGAATATAAATAAAGATTTTTTCAAATATACAGGCTACTTCTTGTTCAGAGCTGGTTATACCATTGTCATTTTTTGATTTAAATTCAAAGTTAATCCTTAGCTTAATTTTATCAAAAGAATTTGCCACGGAACATACTTTTTTAAACAATTTAGAATAGATCCTAACTTAATGACTAAATGATTAACTGTGTTTATATGTTTTCTCACTATAAAGTTTTTATAATTTTTGTATACTCTTATAAACTCCCACAGTCGCCCAATCATTTAATGATAAGAAACTTCTGGAATTGACAGTTTTAGACGTAAATATAGCATTAAACTCACTTTAGAACACAACATTGAAAGATTTCCCATATAGGAAGTTGGCTTTTTATTATATTTTAGGTATTTAAGTATTGTAAACGTGATACCAAAAAAAAAATATATTATATATTGAGGCCAGTCGTGGCTCAGCGGCACAAAGTGTAACTGTAAACCGGCTGGTTGTGGGTTTGACCCCCACTCGAGGAGATGAAATATTTACTTAAATTTATATTTCCATTTCTTCGCTCTGGTGTCGAGGGAAAGCGCGGCGTTGAGTTCTGCCACTCAACACGCCATGCTTCCAGAATTCGGCAGAAAGTGGGGAACGGAGTGTCTTAAAACTAGGTTCCCTCTGCCTACCCTGCTGTGTGCGGGATACAGCGTGAAGCTGATTTATTTATTTATATATATTATAAAAAAAAATAATTTTAATATAAATCTAAAGTAGCTAAATATCTATATATTTAGCTTCACGCTGTATTCCGCACATAGCAATTTAGGCACAGAGCACCTGGTGACGTACTGTTAATATGCTATATTCCCTATACGGTATTAATATTGAAATTAAAAACCAAAAACGTAGTGATTAGCCATCAACTAATCCCGTTCACTAACATAATATATAACTTCCAACTGCATAGATCTTTAAACCCATAAATTTGTGAGGCGAAGCGAAGCGAATACCAAGAAATGGCAATTAATCCGCACCAACTCTGATGTCTTCATAATTTAGATTCAAAGCTCGTGGCATTTGTATGCAGTGGAACTTAATTTATACGAGCGTTTCAGGGATATCACCATTGCAATATTATCCTTTTAGGTAGGATATTTTGCATTTATATTGTATAGTTTTTTTTTTCATTCTGTATCCCGTATATATCAGTGTAGGCAAAGGCACGTTAGCCATTTTCCGTGGGATTCTGGAGGCATTGCGTGTTGAATTGCGGAACTCAACGCCGCACTTTGCTTCGGTACGGGGAAATGAAAATATTTATTATTTCATTTTTCTCGTGTGGGAATGAAAGCTGTTGCGTTTACAATTTCATGATTGTGCCCTTGCACCACGACTGGCCTATTTTGATTGTTATTGTGTTGTGTTAAACATAGTTTAATTAATAGAATTTTATGTTTTAATGGTTTCGTAATTCAAGACAACGCCGGAGCTCATATAATATATTCTGCTGTACGTCTGTACATCTGTCTGTCTATCATGCATCCATATCAAGATCGATGTAATTGGTACGGTTCGGTTGGCCAGGACAAACTCGCACTTGACTGACGACTGTTTTTAATTATAATACTGTATAAGTATAATTTTGTTTGTATAAATGCCGGAATGTCGCGTCGTTAAATGTTTAAATTATCATATTATCTCTTAATAGATTTTAAGATAAAAGTGAGTATTTAATTCTTTTTTTTTAAATCATCCCATGTGTTGTACTTTTTACGATTTAGCCGAATGCCTTGGTTAATACTTAGTCCGCATAATCGGATTGCAACTATATTTTATTAAATATACTTTCCATATTTTAATCATTTATATTAAACAAATAAACAATCAATAAAATTAAATAACAAAAGTCAATATTTACCAGTTTTTCATTAAAATGATATATACCTACACAAAAAAATAAAAATTACAAATTTTTTACCTGTGCCAAGTGAAAAGTTTTTACGCTCGAGTAACGTCTTCTAGGGCTGTTAAGGCTAACTTTAATCGATATGGCAACTACGCTAGTTTGTTATACTCTTGTTAAAAGTTTCCTACATAGTTGTATAAGTAATTACTTTATTCTATGGCATTTACCTCGCAACGTATATTGGATTGAAATGAACCTGTTATATGAGTTTTAATTTTAAATCAAATTCAACATTTAGACCATTGTGGCTCATGAGTAAAAGGTAGGAACTGTAAATGCGACGGTTGTGAGTTCGTTCCTGATTTGAAATATGTTATATTTTCATTTCCTTGCTTTAGTAACAAGGCAAAGTGATTTCCGCCACTCAACACGCAATGCCTCCAGAATTTGATGAAAAGTTAGGATCTTTAGTGTTTTAATGAAGATTGAGTATCTTAACACTAGGTTCCGAGGTTCTCTCTGTCTACTCTACTATGCGCTGGAAAATCTGAAACGCGAATTGGACTCGTCCACCGAGGCTTCTGCACTCATTTATCAAGATTGAAAGTCAACTTACAATAATTGACAAATTAAAATTTGTGTATGCAATCATTTTGTATGAAATGTAAAGTACAAATATAAGTTTGTCTGTCTGCATTTATCTCAGGAACTCTTGGAGATATCGAGTTGAAATTTAAACAATGTACTCAGATCGAGGGTCCCTTCATTTCCTGAAAATGTATAATCCTGAAAATAATGTGTTTTTACATTTACTTAAAAAAAAGATATGGCCGTTTATATCGAAAGAAAACGCTGATTTTGAATAAAATAAACACTATGAAGGGAATCAAAATTAATAGAGTACTTCCGGTTGACCTACAATCATGAAATTTGACAACTATTATCTACAGTTTACTACTACATGTTTTCTATGATATACCTACAACTTACCACTTTCCGGACGTTTTTCGTTATTTGTGTACTTTTCACTTCCTGCCAAATTTTATACGCGAGGGTGGAATATAAGGGCAGCAAAATCAAAGCGTAAGTGCTCATATCTTTTAATTTCAGCGTGATAGATCCGCGCAATCTTGAGATAAATGGTCTTAACAGACGGACAGACGGTCAAGAAAGTGATCCTATAAGGGTTCCTTCTTTGCCTTTCGAGGCAGGGAACCCTAAAAAAGAAATAAAATCAAGTTCAAATATAAGACGCTCCCATGGCTGCACTACAATATAAATTGAAACTTTAAAATGTTATACAATGTAAAAGTTTCATTTCGATATTTCATGGCAAATAGAAAGAAGTATTTGAACGAAACACTTAAATAATCTTGAAAAAGAATTGATAATCCACAAACGATTGAGCAGGTTTCAAGAGAACTTGGAAATATCGGTACTTATTTGGTAATGCATTGGAGGATATATACTTATATATTTTTAGCTTCGCCATATACTCGTATATCGCATGCGGTAGGGTAGACAGAGAAAAACAATTGTTAAGACTATATCCTCGCAATTTTTTAAGATTTGTTGGAGGAGAGGGAGGGGGAGGGTTTATATATATTTATATATATATATATATATATATATATATATATATATATATATATATATATATATTCGATCATACATACATATAGATAGATATTAGAAATCGGAAGCGGTTAATGTTTTAAAAAAAAAACGACAAAATCACACATCGTCTATATGTAATTACAATAAGTGATATGTATCACCTTATGACAATAATTCACACGAATTTCCTTCCAATAAGGGCCATTGCCTACAAGCAACTGCCCCCTAAAGATTTTTTTTTCAAATGGACTTTATTGCTGTTGACCTGGGCTGGTCTTGACAGCGTCATCGGGTGGGGAGGGGCGAGAGTAACTCGCCCCTGAAGAAAAATTACGAGTTTTGATGGACGCTCGTGACAATTGATACAATTCCACTGCTTTTATAGTTATTTTCACATAAATCTACCCTCTTTTACACGACTTCACTATTTTTTTTAACTTAACACTGCAGATAGCTAATCAACAGTTTTATATTTATCTGCTACTTAAACTAGCCTCATAACTAGAGGTCTAACAAGAATGGCGCACAACCAGGAAAGAAGTGGGGAGCTTTTGTAGGACGAATATTTAAATTGTCACTTTTGATAATATTTTAACCGATTTGTACGGTACTCGTTCTTAATCAAGCATGTGTTGAAGTCACTCATCAATATATATATATGTATATGTATATATATATATATATGTATATATATGTATATATATATATATATATATATATATATATATATATATATATATATACATATATATATATACATATACATATATAGATATATATATATATATATATATATATATATACAATTAATAAATACATTTTAAGTACGCTAAAAAAATAAATAAATTTATATATCATTCACTTTCATTTTATACTTCATCTACCTACTTTCATTTTATACTTCATACACCAACAACAGAAGAAAGGATTTTCTTATCCTCAGGCTTCTGGGTTAGGGGAGATATTGTCCAGCGCAGCATACGAGTCTACTTCCGCCTTTGGTCCAGCATTTGGAGATTCTGAAAATGTCTTAATGGGAATGGAGAGCCTCAATTTTTTTATCTGCTATCTGCCTACACTGCTATGTGCGGGATACAGTTAAAAAAATGAATGAGGTTAAAAAAATGAATTTTGTGAGGGTGAATGTTTTTTCCACGAAAACTTGTAGTCATATAGCCTATACATCAGAACAATCCTTAGGCTACAATATATGTAAAGATTTTGTATAATTTGGCTATAATATAACAGTCAGCTTAAATTATTTAGCTTCGTTTGGTTCACTACTAAAGTATATTCAAATAGTATAATTGTACAATAGTTTAAAATATTTTAATTAAAAAACCAAATGATATCTTAAAGTAAACATTTAACCAGCACGATTGGAATGCAGTGGGAATTACAAGCGGTCTGTATGCAAGCGGGGCCGTAATTTGCAAGCGCTTCGGATCACTATTCACTGAATACAATTTACATATCCTGTATTAGTTGTTCTGTAGTTATGTTGAACTATACATACATATATGTATTTGATATGGAGAGCACCAACCCGGGGAAGAGGATAGTATTTCATATTAGGACAAACCACGGCTCTGTAGAGGGCCAATCGGTGTTTGGTGTGAAGTAATATGCCAATGATACTCAGTTCCTTCGAGGCCAATTTTACTCTGCTTTCCAGATGATCGCGATACTGGTAATTACTCGGAACATTTAAGCCCAATATGCTGATACTGTGAACAGCTATAAGGGTATTTTTGAAGACTGAAAGACACGAGAAATGGGATTTTTTTTTATTAACTTGTGTTTTCTAGGAGATATTCCCTTTCACCCAATGCCGTCGCCAAGAAAGCTGGTGATCTATTTGCATACATTTTTTTGAAGTTCGTAAGCTGGAAGTTTTGCAAGGAGTGCCACACTCAATCGAAGGCTTTTGCCATGTCCAGACTAACTGCTAATCCATCTCCCTTGCTTTCAAAAGCCGCAACACACCGGTGGGTTAGGTAATCTATAAGATCACCGGATGGGCAACCATGGTGAACACCGTTCCCATTCATTCCCGCGAATGATAATCGTACCCACAACCATCGCGTTTACAGTTGCACGCTTTTACTTCTGCGCCACATCGGCCTCAGTGTCATTACATAATATTTTTTTGTTTAAAAAACTTTACTTGTCTGTTTATTTCGAGTTTTCCAACCGTTCTTAAAATAACCTCTAACCACATCATAAAGCTACCATATTTTTACGAAGGTCATTTATATCTTTTGCGTTGTTTTTATTTGAGTTTACTTCACTATTAGAAAGAAATATTTACATCTTGGTGGTTAGAAATATATTGAATTTGGATATTATGTATCAGCCTCCTCCCCTCCTGGAGCAATAGCACAGAATCTAATTGTAATCGCAACAGTTGCGACTTCGATTTCCACTCGATGGTTTCATTTCATTTTCTTCCTGTGCATAAGTTAGACAAAGTGCGGCAATAAATTCCGCAAGTCAACACGCAATGTCACTAATAATGAGCAGTGTACGGAGTGGGGAACGAAGTGTCTTAACACTAGATTCCCTCTGCCTACCCTGCAGTGTGCGGGATACAGCGTGAAACTGATATACGAAGTGTCTTTATACTAAATTCCCTTTGTTACCCTGCTGTATATATATGGATGGATACAGCGAAAAGTAAAAAAAAAGCTCAATTTCGCCATATTTTTTAAATCAGCATAAAATTCATAGTAATATCTATAGTAAAATCCCTAAAGTCTGCGAAATAGAACACCTGATATAAAAATCGTCAGAATAGAAGGCACGGGATTACTATACTGTGCTAGGTGCTTGAATCATCACGTAGCTGTGAGTTGATCTCTGATTCTTGGTGTGTGGTATAAGTTTTAAATGGTGGGGTGTTGCCAAGAATTTAGATGGAGATTAAGTGGATTGTATTGTATAATGTAGCCATTAAGCTTTTGCATTAAGAAATTTTAAAAAATGCTATAGTTACGCTAGTAAGTGTTATAGTTAGTTGAAGCCGTGGTGACGCAGTGGTAAAATAAAGTATTCTTTTGAAAATTATTAATCAAACACATAAATTATTACACTGTTAAATATATATTAAGTACTTACGTAACGAATAAAAATTTGAACGTAGCGGTATTCAAACCCGCGCTTCTTTGGGAACCGTCCTAGCGCTCTGACCAACTAAGCCATTCGCTCTCGTCGAGCTACGTCGAAATTCTTATACGTGTGTTACAATTTATTTATGTTGTTAGCACCTTAGGAAAATAACACTTTAAAAATTTATACGATATAAAAAATACTATTTTATTAAAAAAATATATATTTTTCCCGCGTAGCATGGTAGGCAGAGAAACCTAAAATTAAAACCCTTATTTTTTTTCCTAATTTTCGAGGTATTACTTGCTGAGTAGTGGAATAGAACGTAACGTAATTATAAAGAAAAATACGATTATTAATTAAAAGAAACAACAAACAAATAAAAAAATCGCTAAAGGCCATACCTTACACTCAATCCAGATCAGCTTAGCCTGGCACGTTGAACCCGACTTAAATTTACATATTGCACAACACTCACCACTCCATACAGTACCGTTTATTTGCCGCTGACCTGGCGGGATGCGTTTACGGTATCCCGAAGTGATTTCTATTTGCTTGGGGCACCGCAGTTCAAAATGCTTCGGATCTTTTACATGGAGTACCGGTTTAGTTTTAGTGGTCTAAACTTTTGTGTTTTTTTTTTTGCTTCACGCTGTATCACACACAGGGTAGGCAGAGGGATCCTGGGAACCTTCCGTTCTCTACTTTTCGTTGAATACTCGATATACTGCGCGCTGAGTGACGAATCTCAATTCCGCGCTTTGCCAGAACGAAATAATGAAAATATTGAAAATTTCGTTTTAAGTGGAATTAAACACATGCCCTCTCGCATTAAGAGTTGTATGGTATATATTTTGAATCACAATCACAGACGAATTACTGCGCTTTAAGTTAAAATTTGATATGCAAGTAGGTTAGGAAGTAAACGGGATAGCTAATTATTCATACATCCGAATGCGAATCGATTTTTTCCCTACTATATAATATATTATGTTTTTATCTAAAACTTGAAAATATGTTATCATTTTAATTTAATACTTACGCAATACAACAAATTAATACAAAACAATAAATAAATCAAACAATAAATCAGCACCACGCTGTATCCCGCACACTGCAGGGTAGGTAGAGGGAACCTAGTATTAAGACACTCCGTTCCCCACTTTCTGCCGAATTCTGGAGGCATATTGAGTGGCAGAACTCAACGCCGCGCTTAACCTCGACACCAGAGCGAAGAAATGGAAATATAAATTTAAGCAAATATTTCATCTCCTCGAGTGGGGATCGAACCCACAAACAGTCGGTTTTACAGTCACACTTTGTGCCCCTGCGCCACGACTGGCCTCGAAAAATAAATAAATATATGAAAAAACATACTGGAACTCCCTTTGCACAGACTTTTGTAATAAATATCTCCATTACGTATACAAACGTTAGTGGTGTGTGCAAATTAAGCCTCGGTCACCGATTCACGTCAGTATCAATTGGATTCGCTGTCGGTGCTATTTCAAGAGTGTTAATTTAGATATAAAACTCAAATTAACACAGGAAATACACAAATAAAAGGTTAGCTAAGTTAGTTAAATATTTCTTTCGAAAATGTAAGAAAATTTAAACGCTCTGACCAGAACGACTTGGACTGTTTCCAAGAGGTGTAGATTCAAATCCGCTACATGATATATTTTTATATAAGGTACCTGGCCCATGTAAGGCCCACCTTATTTATTTTTAAGTATAACAGACAACCTATGAATGTTGAAGTAAAACAAAAGTGTTTGTTCAATCATTTATTTAATGGTCAATATATAAATCACAGTTTTGTTTCAGACAACAATGTTAACTATTAAATATAAGCTCTTTTTAAAAAAGTGACTTCTGGGCCTTATTTAAACCACTGCTCCTTAATAAGGCCATACCTGGGCCTTC